>PPLY02000041.1:0-83263 GCA_003706665.2 Barnettozyma hawaiiensis | reverse complement strand
TCAATGTCTTGACAAAAATCTGCATACCACCTCTCAATCTAAGAACCAAATGAAGTGTGGACTCCTTTTGGATATTGTAGTCAGAAAGTGTTCTGCCATCCTCCAACTGCTTACCAGCAAAGATCAAACGCTGCTGGTCTGGTGGAATGCCCTCCTTGTCCTGAATTTTGGACTTAACATTGTCAATGGTATCAGAAGACTCAACCTGTTTGTTCGTTAGTCATCAACTCCCATAATCACAAACCAACACCCCTATAAAAAATCCCTCCACACAAACACACACACACACAAAACGCCTCAAATATAAAACTACTCAGGTAGTTGTACACAATTCTGTGACAAACATGTTTGTGTTCGTGTTCGTGTTGTTGGTTTTTTGTTTTGACTGCACCAACGATAAGAAAAGCTGTCAAAAAAAAGACCAAAACACGGGGGCGGCGGCAGCGAATGACACAAACCGAGGAGAGAGCTTTCAGGGATGAGATCAATTACTTACCTCCAAAGTGATGGTCTTTCCTGTCAAGGTCTTAACGAAGATTTGCATTTGTTGTGTTTTGTTTTGTTTTGATTATAATTTTGGTTTGGTGGCAAATTAGAAAAGTGTGAGGAAAAAGGGGGCTAAAAGCTGCTCTTAAAGGGGGTAGAATTTCTTTTTTTTTTTTTTTGGTTTTTTGGAGTTTGTGGTTTTCGCGAAAATTTTGCCCGGCGGCAAATGAATTTGATTATGTCATCAGAGTTGATTATGTCATCAATGTGTTGTTAGCGTGGAGCCGCTGGAGCCGATAACCGATAATAGATAACCACTTATTCAGAAAAGAAGAACAGGGTGAATAAATGAAAAGATAGTTGGCCATGTGTTTGGTATTAGTATATTAAATATGTATATATATATATATATATATATATATATATGCGTGTGTGTGTATGCGTGTGTGTGTGCCGTGCGGCCTATTCTTCAATGATATCAACAAGGATGCGACGAACTTGGTTGCCTGCTCTTGAGGTTGGAGAATCAACGTCCAAAGAATTTCTCTGTCTGATAATCTCCATTGATTTAGTTCCCCTGTGAAACTCAAGCGGAACCTCATCAGTGACGATTTGGAGACCGTATTGGTTTTCCCTGGACTCCTTGTAGAAGTCCAAGGAGGACCTTGACCTCTTGCCTGGGTTGGTCATCTGGTTCCTGAAAACATGGAAGCTTGAACGCTTCTCATCGAGCAGAGTGTCATCCTCCACTAACTTGGCAATTGTCTTCGCCTTATTCCGTATCTGTCTTGAAACATCCTCGTTATTCCTTAAATTGTACTCTCGAAGAGTGGATATTAGATACTTGTTCTCCTTCAGCCAGTTGACAAAGTCTAGTGATCCAACCAGTACAATGTACTCAATCACAGTGAGACATTTGAGAATGTGTCGCCACGAGTTGTCCTGAATACGCTTCCGTATCACAGCAATGATCGTCTTGTTGCTGTCAGGGTTCAATGTGCAAATGGCTATCTCGTTCAGTTGGTTAGTGCTGGGCCCAAACGAATCATTGCTCGTAGCACTCCTGATCGTTAACTCCACAGGAGACGCGTTGAAGTTCCGCAGTCTTCGTACTAGTCTTCGCGACATGGATCACCGGAACTTAAACTGTGACGGAGCTGGTAAAATAGCTGTTCTTTTGTTGGTGTTTGTTGGTGTTTCTGTTTTGGACAATTTCTTTTTTTTTAGACAGCAACCGAAGGAAGACTGGGGGTTCATTTATAAAATTCTCTATCTCTACAGTGAGTATCTAGCAATCTCTGAAGAAGAACGCACAGCAACAACTTCCAGCTTGTTCTTCTCTGTATCATCCACAACGACGAGGTCAACTGCACCTTCCAGTGCGATCGTACTCTGTAAAGCCCATGACTTGGTGGCCTTGGAGTACCTAATGAGCTCAATTCCCTCTTCATCAAGTCCCAAAATGAGTTGTGAAGACTTGTCAAATGCGATTTTTTGGATAACGTGTTCAGTAGGGACTTGGAATGAGGTGTTGTGTCTCAGATCCCAGATTTCAATCCCGGTGGTGTCACCACCACCATAAGAGGCAAACAGCCAGTATCCATTCTTACCAAACTTCAAATCAGTAACCAGTTCACGGGTTGACTTCAGTGTATACGGCACCTCGCCGCTCTTCAAGTCCAGCAAACTGATGTCTCCTTCTGTGTCGCCAATTGCCACAAGTGCACCATCCATGTGAATATCGGCAGCAGTCGCACTCGCACTCGACACCTTTTTGTTGAAGACAACAGCTCCTTGTTCCAGATTTATTATCGACAACAGCCCGGTCTCATCAATGGTCAGAATAATGTGCCTTAATGAAGGATGCTGCAGGATAGATATTATAGGTGCTTGATGGTTGGTATTGAGTGGTTGTTGGTTGTAGTGGACTTCACCCGTCTTGAACCCGACAACGTAGTGATCCTCAATGCCGCCCAACAACAGAATCTTGGTAATGTCCTTTGAAGCCTTGATAGAGTCAACGTTGGTTAGTTCATTTGAAGCAACGTCAAAAGAACAACACTTTCCTGTCTTTCCTGTAATAATCACCTTCTCCTTGTCCAATGTACATGACAGGATGCCCTTGTATGGTTTCCCACCGCTGTTGTTCACCTTGGTTATCTCTTTGAAAACGTGTTCTTTATCCACATTGATCTTTCTCTTATCAGCCTTGTGTATCTTGAACAATTCTTGATTGGCTTCTGTGATAGCCGTTGCAAGCTCTTGAGGCAGTGCATGATCCACTTGGACACCTTGGGTTGCAGCAACAACTTCATGGCCATCACCCGCAAGACTGACAGTTAACTGCTCCAATGCCTTCCGTGCCTCGTCACGCTCTTTCAAAAGCCTTGATGCAACTCGGGTGGCAGCATCGTGATGATACAGCGCCGTACTCAGCTCCCTTCTCGTATCTTCCAAGGTCTTCCTCAAGCTGAACATCTCTAGAGCCATTGAGTCGTACTCGTTTTGAAGGGAGCTCAGGAGTTGCGGAATCGAATTCAGCTGCTTTGGAGGGGTTATTGTCTGTGTTTGTTTGATTTCCACTAATTCATCGATTGACAGCGGTTCGTTCGTGATTGGATCGGTGCCATTCTGTTCAATATACTGTGTAATGAGCTCCAATTCAAAGACGTTGCCCGATTTCTGGGACACAACTGGCGTTTTAGCTAAATTCCCACTTACTATTTGATCTGTTAGTATGAAATATGTATGAATGCAAACCCAAACTACCTACTAGCACAGAACATTGGACGGCTAAATCTTTGCTGCTGGTTTGTTGTTGTTGTTGTTATGATGTTTTGTTTGTTTATAATTTTTTTTTGTCCCAAGGGCTTTACGATTTCGCGAAACTTTCCTGATTGGTTATATGGAATACAAACAAACCACCAAAACATTTTATATTGGATCATTATCTCTCTTTCTCTCTCTATACAATTACAAGATCATAGTAGTTTACTATTATTCAAGCATCTATTTTTGTGTTTTTTCTAGTTAGTTTGGTTTTTGGTTTTCTATGTACTTTAACCAATGAAAAAAAAATAAATGGAAAAATTGGGAAAAAAAAACATATGTATGTATCCACTGTTCTTGTTTAGTCGTTAAGTTCGTCACGTAGCTCATGCCATAGCCAGTTTCTCCATAAATCACCAGCATCCACAATTGCCTTTTGTATACTGCCATTGAGGTAATTTCCATCCAAATCTCCAATGAAACTGCCGGCATTAGTATTGGAATGGTGGCTCCCTTTAAAGTTCAGATTCGACAAGAATTCAATCATCTCAGCCTGGTCAATCTCCAAAAGTTTAGACTCATTCTTATTCAAAATAGACATAAAGATAAACACCAGCTGGAACTGATAATCAATCTGCGACCATTTCAACGAAACAGTCTCATTAGAGGTCATGAACCAAAACTCGTCAATTCGAAACATCTCATTGTCGTTAAAGGCCTCATCGTTGTAAAACTTCTTGAACAGCTTCATCTGCTTAGTGTTTGCGTCATGTGTGTGGCCATATTTCTTCTCAAATGCACTATAGCTCAATCTGAAACCCAAAAGCAGGTCCCATAATCTCCCACGGTCGTCCTTGTTGAGGATCTTAGCACCGCAGTACTTCAGCCACCAGGTAAGCCATTCATTGTTTGACTTATTGTTACTCAGCAGGAATTCCTCATCAGACAGGAGCTTAAACATCTCCGGCTGCATTTTGGCAAGGGCTGCAATGAAAAAGTTCAACCTTTTCTCAACCTTACCCGTTTTGAAGATAATCTCCTCTTTACTAATAATCTTTTCGGAGTTCTTCTCCTCGTCTTCCTCCTCAGAGTCCTTCTTTTGGGAATGCAGTAGCACCAGTACCAGTCTTTCAAAGACTTCGGGAAATGTCATGATCTGCGGCGCAGAAGTACTGCTATCATCAGAGCTTGTCGTGGAAACTGAATCATCATCGAGATTGAAATCAGGACTCTGTGAATCTGTAATCACACCAAGGTGCTTGTTCACAGGGTCATTCTTGTTGATACAATTCTTTCCAATCAAGACATAATTAGAATTGGCAATAGGTGGGAACCATTCAGCCAAGTTTAGTGCAATCCAGGTGAATCCAGAGTCGTACTTTACAATTGCACCCCATTTCTTGAAGAACTTTGATATTGTTGCAGTGATAATTCTGATAATCTCCTCCTCCACGGGTGAGAATGGAATATCATTAGGAGACGAGCCATTCGACCTATCCGTCTCCCCTGCTGCCGCAGCAGGAGCTGAAGACTTCCTTATTTTGAAGTACTTCTGAATGTCATGGTTTACCTTCTTAAAGTCAAGCTCCACGTCAGAATCGTGCTGGACAGTCGCATCGATGAATGGGTCAATAACGTACGGATGGTACTTCAAAAGAATTGGCCACACCTTGAAACGAAGGTTTGGAGGAACACCATACTGTCTTGCAAGAGTGGCAAGTCCGAGATGGTCGTTTTCGCTGATGAATTGGTGGTATAGGTGGTTTAGCTGCTTTGCTTGTGTGGCTGAAGCAGAACTACTTGAACTGGAAGTGCTCGGTCTTGAGGAGGATATTTTGTGTGAGGGAAGAGACGCATCAGTCAGCGTGGATGAGTTGGAGAGCGTGATGTGAAGGTTCTCCAGTTTGGCCATTGGTTTGGGGGAATCAATGAGGCAATGAGTCGTGTGTTGCTTTTAAGTAATATTCGTGTGACCTCTCGAAATACTCTCCTTCTGTAGGCAAAAAAACCACGTTAAATCAATATGATGGAAGTATGTGTGCAAAACTGGTGGTGGTCACTGAGATGCTGATTCTGGACAATGTGAGCCACTTCAATAATAATAAAAAAGAGTAAACTTGGCTCCAAACAGAAGTTTCAAGCTCTTGCTTCGGGAGTTCTAAAGGGTTTTTTTATCCTCTAATTTTTTTTTTTTTAGTCCCCGCGGCGTGGTGTGCGAAAATGGAGTCACTTTTACAAATAGTCACGTGAAACTGTGAGTTGGCGGCTATGTGTGTTGTTTTTTTCCTCTTCCTGTACACAGAAATCCTCTCGGTGGCCAAGTTGGTTTAAGGCGCCAGACTGTAATGGAAAAGTTGTTATCTGGACATCGGGCGTTCGAATCGCCCCCGAGAGAATTCTTTTTTTAATATTCGTATTTTTATTCTTTTTGGAATGTTTCTATTTACCTCACAAAACAGATCTGATGTTCTTCATTAAATTACATATAATTAAAAAGTTTATGATATATATGTTTGGCTGTGTTGTTGGTTGGTTTTAGCTGTTCCCGTATAATGAATTTTGAATCTATATATTCACATAATTAACGACGGATATCCGTCGGAAGATAATTTCTTCTGCACAATGTAGATAATAATTAGGGAAGCCCTTGTCTTCGACATTTCATTATTTTTCAAGATGAAGTCAAAGAATGAAATGAAGCGAACTGTGAGTATGGTGATGAGTTTGAATAATGGCAGGAACTCGCTGGCACCACACAATGTGATGGAGGTTTTTTTTTTGAAGAAAAATCTGCCAAAAGTTCATGTGCAACGACTTGTGTTAAAAAAAAAAATTTCTAGCTCATCTAATCCCTATGCTATATAGCGCAAACAAGTCATTATGTCCTCTACTGAATCTAAACCGGCTGAAGAAGTTACCGACAATACATCTTCTGAGACTAAGTCCTCTAGTAAGAGACAGCTCGGCGAGATTGAAATCGACCTGGAGCAACAAGCTCCATTGTCCAAGAAGCAGAAGAGACTGTTGAGAAAGGGTAAGCTAGATCTGGAGAAGAAGCATCAAAAGGAGAAGGCCAAGCAGAGCCAGGCTGAACGAGAGCACGAAGCTGCTGTTGTAGCGGAAAATCCCACCGCAACTACCGCAGCTACCAAGCATGGTGTTTGGATTGGTAACTTGTCCTTTGATACCTGCAGAGAGGATTTGATTAGATATATCACTGGTAAGACTGCCTCTTTTGAAGAAGAGGAAGACGATAAGGAAGAAAGCACAGAACCAAAACTCGTAAAGATTATCGAGAAGGATATCACTAGAATCAATCTGCCTACCCAAAAGGACTCCAAAAAGATCAAAGGTTTTGCTTACGTTGACTTTTCCACAAAGAACCAACAGCACACTGTGCTGAACCAGCTGAATGAAACCCACTTAAACGGAAGAAATTTGCTGATCAAGGACTCGACATCTTTTGAAGGCAGACCTGAAAAGCAACTTTCAAAGAATCCACCATCCAGAATTTTGTTTGTTGGTAATTTGTCGTTTGATACCACTGAGGAAGTCTTAACCTCACATTTTCAGCATTGTGGACACATTGTGAAGATCAGAATGGCCACATTTGAGGATAGTGGGAAATGCAAAGGTTTCAGTTTCATAGATTTCAAGGACGAGGAAGGCCCAACCAAGGCTTTGAAGGACAAGTCTACAAGAAGGCTTTATGGAAGAACTCTTAGATTAGAGTACGGTGAAGATAGATCCAAAAGAACTCCAAAGAAGTTTCAAAAGGAGGAGAACACGAGCGAAGATTCTGCTTCTGCTGCTTCTGCTTCATCTCCTGCTTATGAGCCACGTAAGGTTGTTCCAGAAGAACGTTCCTACGAACAAAAGGAAAAGAGCAAGGTGGTCACCAAGAAACCCATCAGAGAAAGAACCCATAAGGAGAACAGACCAATTGCCTCTGTGGCATTGGCCAATGCACAGAGAGCCAGTGCCGCTATTGTGAAATCAACCGGTAAGAAGATCAGTTTTGATTAAAAAACAAAAAACGGGTGGGGTTCTGTATGTGTGTGTGGTGTCCGTGGACATTTTGTCCATTCCATTAACCATAAAGAGGAGAATCTTTTTTTGTGTAGTCCTTAAAAAAAACTCTCAAAGAAAAATCAGGGTCTAAGTCTTTGCATCCTTCATGTCCTGGAAACACTCAATAACGGTGCTGCAGCAGCAGCATTAGTGCATGATGAAGACTAGTTTCATTGCGTGTATCTTCTTAGTCCCAATCAGCCGCACCACGCACTGCTACTGGGTTGCAATGTGGGCGGCCCAGATTCCAAAAGTAGCCAAGTCCAGAGCCTTAAATATTTATTTCGTACATACAGTCGAAGCCAAGACTTTGGTCACTTTCTTGGTCCAGTTTCCTAGTCCAGACCAGACCCGCCAAATATTCAAAAAAACCAAAAAGAACAAAATTAAAAATAAAAAAAAACAATTAAAAAAAAAAAAAGAAAAACACTCGTTTCTACGGGTTTTCTAAAATTAAACTTGTTACTATTATCAACACACGCGCCTAGCCGCCAAACATTGAGATACAACGAAAAAGAGCGAGAGTCGTCCTTGACAAATATTACCAGATCAGAGTCTTATGAGTGTGTTGAATAACACGTCAACTGCGGCGTCTGGCGAGTATTCGACTCTTCTGGGCTCAACTGTGTTAACGAGCCTAGATGACAACAACCAGATCCCAATATCTGGAACTACGATAGGGATCTTTTCCAACAGTTCCACACACACAGAGCCCATTGAAATCTCAGAATTAGACTCCACTGTGGGTCTATTGACACATTATAACAACAGTACACTGGCTGTCTTGAAGACTTTGCAGTCGTCATCCGCTTCTTTCCTTTCCACAGTTCAATCTACCCCAGTAACAACAAGTTCAAGTTCAAGTTCAAGTTCAAGTTCAAGTTCAAGTTCAAGTTCAAGTACAAGTACAAGTACAAGTACAAGTACAACATCCACATCCACCTCATTGAAAGCTAAAACACATACACACCCAATCACCACTCTGTACAACGTTCACTCGTCGTCTCAAGTATTACCCATATCAACAGAGACGGCACAAGCGTATCCTGCAGAAACGGCACAAGCGTATCCTGCAGAGACGACCACTGTGCCCGCTGAACATACACTTTACTATACACTACCGTATCATATTACAGCAGACAGCACCACCTTGACGACAGAATTACCCTTTTCCACTGTGATACCAGCCACCGCATCCTTGGAAATTAACACGCAGGAAACAAGGACAGCAGACTTCAACTTCCTTGCAGCATATGCTCGTGATAATGGCATGACTTCAGCTCTTCCTTCCGGTGGAAACGCAAACTCAAACAAAAAGTCAAGCACATCAAGTGCTGCAACGATAGCTGGCTCAGTGGTGGGCTCAGTTGTTGGTATCACTGTCATTTTGCTTGTGATATGGCTCTTTATTAGGCGAAGAAGAAGAAGAGGAGGAAAAAGAATTCCAGTGGAGAAGAGAAGCTTTTCGCACGAGATTGCGTCTACGAGAAGATACGATGGAACACAGTGGGGGGACTTTGTTGAAGAGGACAATGAGAAGACAAGCAGTATTGGTGCTTCTGCATTCCAGTTCATTCCAGGTTTTGGTAAGCAAGGAGAGGAGACTGGAGCACCTGCCGATGATTTAGCTTCACTCAGGTCAAGCATTCTTCATAACCAGGAATTTGAATCCGTCCCACAACCACAACCACAGCCACAGCAGAAGCAGAGGCAGAAGCAGAAGCAGAAGTCGCCATTTGCTAATTTGACTCCTCCATCAATCAAGACCAGGATGATAGATACCGTGTTTGAGGACTCTGAATTTGAATCAGCAGCGCACCGCCGACTTCCTCAGACAGGTCCACTACCGTCGACTTCTCCACAGCAGCGTCGTTACCAAAACTCTGGACTCAAAGTGAACAGCAACCCGTTTAAGAATTCCATAGTTCCTCCAATACCACCACCAAGACGAAAGAATGGTATCAGAGGAGGAGAAGATTATGAGAGACACGGCAACAATAGAGCATCCATCAACAGTATTGACAGTTCCATTCTGTCTGAAGATACTGGCGATGATGTGAGTACTGATGACTCTCTGGTTCCTTTTGGTGGGGAGGAAGAAGGATCTTCCCATCCAAATGGAGGCCACTCAAGCAGTGGGGGATTCTTTAAAGAGGTTGTTTGACTTGGCCAGGCAGCCCTGTTTTTATTTATAAAAGGTTGGAGTTATCATTTGTCCGTTTGCATTCTTTTCAGTTCTTTTGTGTGTGTGTTTATTTTTATTATTATTAGAGAGACTGTATACCCCTTTGCAACGACTCCGTAGGTAAACGTGTCCATTAAGTCGTATATATATATATAATGGTAAATAAAAACAAATGATATCAACAAAAGTGCCTGCCCTTCCCTTAACTAAAAAGCCTAATCTAATACAAAAATTCACACCATTACCACCCACCCCGCCAGCGTTAGTTCCAATAAAAAACCTCAAAAAAATTAAACCATTGGGAGGCCTAGAGTAATCCCTTCTCAGACCTCTTTGTTGCACCAGAGTTCAACTGAGGTTGCTCCATGACAAACTGGCCCTCCTTATACCTCTCAGTGCTAATCCATGCCTTCAAATACTTCCAACCCAGGTACTGGCCGCAATGTTGGCAAATAGTATCACAAACGTTGTAGTCTCCCGTCATCATTGTCTTGCGTTGGGTATTCCCAGCCTTGTAGTTGACAACTCTGTCAACAAGAAACCCTTGCCCTCTACGGCCTGTAAAGTTATCCGAGACAATATTCGTGCTCGTGAAGAGATGTGAACTGCAATTGCCACATCTGAAGATGGTACGTCTTTTCGATCTGTCGTCAAGTTGGGTGCTGTAGCAAAATCCCATCGTTCTTGTTAGTTGGCACTGGCTCAGAAGTTTGCGATAAGCAAATGTTTCAGCTACAAGCAACAACAAGGCCGAAGAAGAACTGCTGTTGCTGTTGCTGCTGCTTCTGTCTGTAGTTCTTCTCACTCGAGTTTACTGCTTCTCCAAACAGAGTGTAGTATAGTGGAGTGAAGTAATAGTGGAGTGAAGTTGGTTGGGAGAGCTTTAAAGAGAGGAAGGCAAACCCCCTCAAAAAAAAAGAGGTCAATTTCATTCCTCTCTCTCCGCCTTATCGGTTAAAAACGGGGGGGCCGGAATGTGTCACCATCAGTTTGACAAATTTAGATTTTTTTTTAACATAAACAAACACCCGGAAATTATCGTGATACCACGTGATATTCTTCCGGATTTAAAATCATGATATACTCCGGGTAACTTCAATCTGGTCTTTTTTTTTTATTTTTTTTGGATTTGTGGATGAAAAATTCATTCAATCTCAACACGACAAAACACAACGACGTAGTTTTCTTTTCACGCATCGAACCGTCGTCGGGATGTTTTCACTCAGACTGAACAGAGCTCCGCTAGGACTGATATCTTCCGTGCGCCAGAGCAGTGGCAGACTGCTACATTCTTCGTCTGTTGTCGCACAGCAGTCTTCAAAAGCCCCAACCAACTCTTTGTTTGGTGATGTGACGCAGGTTGATGAGAAACAGGCTGTGAAACAGAACGATGACTTCTCTGACTCTTTGCAGTCGATGTCCAGTGCTGAAACGTTTGATCCCAAATCTGTCACCTTGAAGAATGATGTGAAGCTGCAAGAGTTTATCGGTCCAAAGCCAACGAGTGCTGTTGATCTTTTGCTGACACCATTGAAGCAGGAGCTATACAAGGCCAACGTCAAGAAGAATGGGTTTTTCAAGAACAACCAGGAGATAACTTTACCAAGCGGTGAGGCCTACAAGTTGAAACTGTCTAGAGAAGAGATTGAAACCTTAGAGCCATCCTTGTACATTAAGTCGTACAGATTGAAGTCCTCATGGAAGAAGGCCACCATCTTCCTCAGATTCATCAGCGGAATGAAGGTTAATGAGGCTATAACACAGGCCCAATTTCACAAGAAGAAAATTGGCAGAGAAGTTGCCGAATTGTTGCAGGATCGTGTAAAAGATGCCCACCAGCTAGATATGGACCAAAGTGACTTATATATTGACCAAATTTGGTGTGGTTCCGATGGCCAATGGTCCAGAAGACTCGATCCAAAGGCTAGAGGTAAGACTGGTATCATCCACCATCCATTCATTCACATCAGGGGCGTCCTGAAAACTTCTGTCACCAAGAAGAGATTGGCCTGGGAAAAGGAGCAAAAGGAGCTGAACAAGAAACCCCTTCTCCAGTTGCCCAATGAAAAGCTACGCTTCGAGCTGGATGGACACTACAAGTGGTGAATGGCCAAAATTCTTGGTATGTCCGTGTATATATATACTATCTTTAGCTTCCGCATTGTAAATAAAAGTGCATTTCTTACTACAGGGTACATAAAAGTGTAAATAAATAGGTAATAAATAATCGAATAAATAGACAAGGCAACTAAAACGGTGGGTTCTTATATCATACTAGACATTCCACTAATCATCGTAACCTTTCAAAGTGGCATCTCTTGGACCTCTAGGAACTGGAAGGAAAATAGTTAGTAAAAACAGCTCATGAAAATCAGTCAGTCAGTTCGACTTTTCCGACGGCTGGGTACTCACTTGGGTAATGGTATGGGACTGGCTCGTGGTCAGGATACCAGTACTTTCTTCTCAATGGTGTTAGTGTGAAGGCAAGAATAGGACCACTCAAGCCAATGACAACGCTGAAGAACAGGTGGGGTCTGTTGTGTGCATGGTAACGGGCCCACTAGATGAGGAGAACGGTTAGTACAGCTAGAGAATGTGTTAGAACATAAGCCGAGAATGTAACATACGCGGATTGGCTCCTTAAAGTAGACTGGATAGGCAGACATTTCGGTGATTTTGTGTGTGTGTTATGTTTGTCAAATGGTTGTACGTTACGATTTTGATTTTTTTTTGATTTTCGATTTTTTTTCCCTCTTTTTTTTCTCCCTACTTGTAAAATCAACAGTGGACTAATCAGTGGACTAAATTCAGTAGAATAAAATCTGCAATATGCTCTACAATCCAGTATACTGCAAAATGTAAAGTGGTTCTTCTCTTTTAAAAATGTAGTATACAAGCAGACGGGTTCTAATCTTCAAACTCAATCTGGAATGGTTTAGGTAGTGGTGCATCCTTGTTATTCATCTGCCTCACAGTCTTGATCCATTTTAATGGATCAGATGGCTGTTTATCCACCAACACAACAACACCATTGTTCCCTCTAAACTTTCGGACCGGAACATATCTGTCCTCCTTGTTGAAAGCAATGTACTTCAACTGGCCTGGAAGCACTCGAGATAGGTTAGACAATTTGTATGGAGTCTTGCAGTACTTGACCGTGTCGTCTTCCTCCTCCTCCTCTTCGTCTTCTTGATCTTGTTCAGATGCAGAAGCTTCCTTTGCAACATCATTCTTCTTCTCCTCCTTAACCTTCTCTTCGACATCCATTTCGTCATCCTTGACTGGTTTTTGTGTCTTCTTGGCTCTCACCTTGGCCTTAGCAGTCGTGGAAAGCACTGCACTCTTAGCCTTCTCAAACACAGCACTCTTCTCCTCTTCCAACTTTGGTGGGTAAGCAAAGAACTGTGGCTTGGAATGACAGTTCAATTCAAACTCCGGAATCTTAGAGTCTTCAAGGACACCAACAACTGATGTTGGGGTGAAGGCTAAACTGAGGAAATGTGTAAATGGGTACCAGTACCAGAACTGCGAGAACACAACCAAACCAACAATAGCCTTAGTGTTCAAAGTACCAGTGGTGGAGTTCTCTGTCTGGATTGTGACGTTACGGCCACCAGCGTCTATTATACCTTGACCCAAAGCAGCACCAAACTTGGTCAAACCATCCTGGCCCTTATTGGAGATAATAGTAGCGTACAACTCTCTAACCTTTCCAACCTTTGGATATGTCTTTTCATTCTGCTGAATCAACACCATTGACATGGCAGTCAAAGCTCCTTGGCGCACAAAGTCCACAGGGTCTTTGGTCAAGGGTTCCAAAACCTCAACAGCCTGTAGAAGGCCTTTACCAGCACATGAAATACCCAAAGCCATGGCTGTACCATAACGAACATGTGGATTGTGGGATTCTGATAACAGCTCAACAATTCTTGGGACTGTTTGGTAGTCACGGATCAAAACGAAACCCAGAGCAATGACAGAAGCACGTCTCACATTGTCACTGGAATCAGAAACAGCAATATGCAAGAGCTTTTGGATGGCTTTGTTGTTACCAGTACCGGCATAGGCCAAGGCAATGGTGAAAGAGCCACCATACCTCAAGATTGGATCCTGATGAGACAAAAGCTCATCAATGATTTCATCAGCCTTCTCTTCTCTCCCATAGTTCAACAAGGCCAATCCAACAGATAAGCCTCTGATAATGTTCTCGTGTTGGGTCTCCTGTGCGTAGGACAACATGTCAAGTTGAGCTTGCTTGTTACCAGAGCCGAGCATAATCAAACCCATACTGAGTGCTGCGGATTCACCAGAAGTGGCATTGTCAGAATAGAGGACAACCTTCAATTCTTCGTAGATTTCAAGGTTACCTGATCCCATGCCTGCAACACCAGTACCCAAACATGCACCGTGTAAAACGACATCAACTTCATCGGTACCAGCTGAGGCACCGTTTTCAATAACATGCTTTCTTAGATAGTCAATGGTCTCTCTACCATGCCCAGCAAAGATCAAACCAAGGGCATAGAGAGAACCACCCTTGGTGTAGTGAGAGCCAGATGAACCAGGTAGGTATGGTTGTAAAATTTTACGCCCTTGGGACAAGTTACCCTTGTGGATCACACCCAAAGCAGCAGTTGCGGTGAACTTGGACCAGTTGGTGGCCTTACCTAGCCATTCCAAGTTCTTTCTAATGAAGGAGTCATCAGTGGTACCCGCATGCATGAAAGCATTCTCAAAAGTAATGGCATTGTGGAAGATAGAGTTTCTGCCATCGAGGAGGTCCTTGGATTTGTTCAAGATCTGAATGTCAGTGTTGTTGTTCTTTTGTAGAAAAGTGATGTCCATATCACTGGTTGGGATACCTGAAAGGATCTTGACCAACTTGGTGATGGTGGTATCAGAGTCATCTGGATTCGATTTCTCCAAGTTGGCAATGGTTTTGTCCAATAGCTCCTGAGATGCAGAGCTGACCAAGTCGAAGGCAGTTTGATACACAAGGAGCTTGCTGTTTGGGTCTTGAGAGTTTGAGAGTAAAGCCTGAAACAAATGCGTTGCCAAGTCTGAATCGTTCAGGTTGACAATGATCTTGAAGATAGTGAAGAAGTCAGGATTATTCAACTTCATCAAGATGCTGACTAGGGATCTTAGAATGCTGGTTCTGAATGTGGTACTTTCAATGTTGGATGTGGCAATATTTAGTGTGTAGTTGACAGTGTTCAAAATAGCCTCATCAGAGTCTTTTTTAGACAGTTGTTCGTTGATGATCTTTTCAACAATGTCCAATCTGTACGCGTCGAGTGAGATACCAATGACGAGCTTTAATTCGTCAGTCTGGATGGCCTTGTTAAGCATCTTTTCAAAGATAGAGGTCAATTGTACTGGGATATGTTCTTCACTTTCACCACTCTCATAGATTTTGCGGTTCCACTTGATGTACTGGTCAATAGACTTCGAAATGATGGTTTCGACATACTCAGACGACTCGTCAATGTTAAACTCATCCTCGGCAACCAAGGCGAACTTCACAGCAGATTCGTAGTCACCCAAGTTGTAGTAAACCTTGGATGCAATCAATGCAGCAAGCTTGCGGTCCTTGAAGGCTTCGTCTTCGTAAAGTTCCTCGATCTCAAGGATTGAGTTGGCTACTTCAGACCAGAGTTGATCGACAACGCTATTGATGGATTGCAAAGCATAGCTCTTCAGGCTGACATCATGCTCACCCAAAAGCGCAAGGAAAGGCGCTGCAGAAACAGAAGAGATGGCCATTATCACTGCTGTTATTTTGGTGAGGATTTTGTTATGTGGAGGGGTTTCTTGATTCGATTCGACTTGACTGTTGGTTTGATTGATTTCGTTTGTTTGTTTGTTCGGTTTTGTGTTTTTTTGCCACCGTATTTTGCCCTCCAAGTCACGTGTGTATTTTACATTTTTAATCATTTTGTGGGTAAAATTATCAACAAGACGATTAATGAGCTGAGCTGAGTGCAATGTTTCTGTTAAGAAGAACCCGAGTGATAAACCACACGTGCTGCTCAGTGAGATTTGCATCATTTGTGCCTCATTCAAGGCTCATCATCCCAACACAGAACTTCATCAAGGAACAAACAGAGTACAAGCAGATTCCGGACGACTCTCGCTTTGTCGACACATATTTCAGAGATTTGAAGGAGTTCAAGACATTCTTAGGGAAGAAGGGCAAGTACAAGACTTTCACTGAATATGAAGATGAACCCAACTTGCTAATCAATGAGCTGGAAAAATGGGTCCAGTTTGAGATCTTCCCCCAAGTAAGTGGACAGAAAGCAGCTGGATCCTTGGGAGAGAAGATTGTGGTTGCAAGATATTTAGAGCTTATCCGCAGCTTCAAGATTACCATGCTCTTAAATGGTGGTCATACCTTCATCTTTGACCTATTGATGAGCAGTAAAGAGGCTCTTGAGAAGTTTGATAATGTTTCCAGCTGAACCACCACTTGCACGTCCTTAACGATACTTAATGATACTAGAACCTACTACAGCTCTGTAGACGTACAAGTGTATCTATCTATCATTCATTATCATCTATCTAAAGAGAAGGAAAAAAAAAGTTCAAAGAGGCCATTATATGTTGAATATCCCAGAGATGTGTTTTTAAACGGAAAACACTATTATTAAAATTAGTCGAATGCTCCTATAGGGGAAGAAGAAGCATTCCCTTGAGTTGTCTGTTAAAGACTAACGCTGCTGTGGAGGGAAAGGAGACGAAGCGAAAACACAAGAGCCCAAGTGGTGATCCGGTTTTAGTTTAATACAACAATCTAGTGACGATCTTGTATGGAGTGTTTTCCAGCTGGTCATACAGACTCTTGATGTCACTGTGGTCAACTCCAGAGATATCGGCCATCAAGTAGGCGATATCACCCTGGGAGTCAGAGAATTGCTTCTCAATGTTATGGTCGGACAAAATGTTGTTGACAGTCTTCAAGACACCTGGAACGTTCTGGTGAATGTAGAGTACTCTGACACTATTATCTTGGTCCAAATCCAAAGCTCTTAGGGATACTTCTGGGAAGTTGACAGCACCAATGGAGGCACCCTCATTGATATACTTGGTCAAAGCGGCACCAACCTCGACACCAATGGCAGATTGGGCTTCTTCAGTGGAGCCACCAATATGTGGAGTCAAGATGAGGTTTCTCAAAGAAACCAACTCAGAAATCCATGGGTTCAATTCGTTGACGAATAGATCGGCACCGTTCTTAGCTGGCTCGTGTGGATACACATCAAGGGCTGCACCGGCAATCTTACCAGACTTCATTGCAGAGATCAAAGCTGGAATGTCAACAACAGTACCTCTAGAGGCGTTGATCATATAAGCACCATCCTTCATGGCAGCAAACTGTGGAATAGACATCAAGTTCTTTGTTTCAGGAGTCTCTGGAACATGCAAGGTGACAAAGTCAGCTCTGTTCAAAAGCTCATCCAAAGTGCCAACCTGCTTGGAGTTACCCAAGGACATGATCATCATGACATCGTAGTACAACACATTCATACCAAGAGCCTCGGCCAGCACGGACAGTTGGGAACCAATGTGTCCGTAACCAATAATTCCGAGGGTTTTACCTCTGACTTCCCAGCACTTGGCAGAGACCTTGTTCCAGGTACCAGTGTGCAACTCGATGGATCTGTCACCCAACTGTCTGGCTAGAGAGATGATCTCAGCAATAACCAATTCAGCGACGGATCTTGAGTTGGAGAATGGAGAGTTGAAAACAGCAACACCCTTGGAGGCAGCGTAGTCCAAGTTGACCTGGTTAGTACCGATACAGAAACAACCAATGACAACCAAGTTCTTAGCGTGTGACAAGATCTTCTCAGTCAACTTGGTCTTGGATCTGATACCAATGGCATGAACATCCCTAATCTTCTCGATCAGCTCTTCCTCACCCAAAGAGGTCTTGTAGAACTCAACCTGGTAACCTTGTTGACCAAAGATATCAATAGCGGTTTGGTTCACATTCTCTAGAAGAAGGATCTTGATATCACCAGTGGAAAATGGCTTCAGGGCCTTTGCTGGTCTGGAGATGGAGCCAGCTCTTTGACGAAACTGGTTTTGGAAGAATGAGGTGGATGGAGAGGTGGAGACAGCACCTGGTGAGCCCAAAGTAGCTTGCTCGAAAGTCTGTTGGAGGTTTTGGATCTGTTGTGGAGAGGCCATTATGACTGTTTGATCTTGGAAAAGTAAGAAGAAGAGGTGTGTTTCTCAAGAAAAGATTTGATTTCCCTTTTATAAGGTAAGGTGGCTCAATTAACAGGTTAATTTTACAAAAAGAGTGTGTATTATGACACGGGGATTAAAGAAAATTTTTTTTCTCCCCGTATGACAAAACATCACGTGCAAAGATAGGAGGGAGTGTGAGTCAGGGGGCGGGACAAATGAACTTAAGATTGCGCTAAAGTTGAGTTACCATCAGATGGAGGGTACTAAATGGCACTGTTTGAGCAATAAAGGACTCTTGAGGGAATCTTAATATTAGTTATGGAGGTTTAGGACTCATCGCTAAGGGGGCTTTGGACCCATCTTTTAAAAAGTTTCTGTCATATAAGGCGAGTCAGATCTTGTTTTGACTTGGGATGGCGGACAGGTTGACTCGGAATACATCGGTGCATTTTTGTTCCGAGTCAATACACCTCAAAAAAAATCAGTCCTGGGGGGAGAATCAACTCATAACCTTGGTGGTATGGGGTCGATATATACAGTGGGTCCTGAGAGAGCTGAACGGACTTATCTTGTACTATCTAATGGAAAGGTAAATTTGATCAATTGGTTGGTTTGCTGTAATATTTTTTGCTCTTTCTGGGAATGGTGATTATAGAATAGATACTTGATGTTGTAGTGCACCAGTAAACAACACTAAATCAGCTAGTCTCGGGAGAGTGTATTTGACTTCAACAACAGTCTGATGAGTCCAGGAATGTTTTTTTTTTGTTGAGGGACGCAAAGGCGCAGGTATGTCCCTCTCTTTATCTCCGAGAGAATCGAAGATGATCTGCATGTCAAGGAGTCACAGTTCTCTGGCGGCTGTCAATTCTGAAACCAAGGAACCAGGATGATAATAAGCCTCTGTACTTCCACAGTTATTCTTCACAGACTACTTTCAGAGTATGGTGGTCTGACTAGCGCCCCTAATTTTTGACATTGGCTCGGCTTTTTGCTGTTGCACAATCCTTTTAATGCCTATCCACGTTTTTCTATCTTAGGTTAGAGCTTGGTGTTTTCTTCCCCTAGATGTGATTGTAACTACATTTGTCAAAAAGTTCACAGACTCAAGAGAAAAGTCTCTAGAGACTGATGATGAGGCAGTCTCCCACACCCTAATACAAATAAACGAGTCCGTTCTTCCAGTCTACGTCTACTTATATGCCAGACAGAGACTTGATTTGGGTGAGTGGCTGTAACCATGTGCATTGTCCTGCAGGCCAAAAAAAAAAAAAGGGCCCTTCCACAATGGCGGCCCAGAGATCTTTTGATAAGGTGATGGGCTAGGCCTGGAGGAGAGGTCTCAAAAAATAAATGAAATATAACGAGACCTCCCATGAGACTATTTATTCAATCCAAAAAGCATTCAAAAAATAAATAAAATCAAAAAAACCCTCACAGTCCTCTTCTGACTACGACTGAAGAATTAGGATGGCAACATATCGTGAAACAACAACGGCGGCTAACAGCTCTCATCTTCATCAAGAGGAGGAAGAGGAGGAGGGGATCCTGTTAGATGGAGACTCAATTGACTGGTCGTCTCAAGCGATCAAGCGCTACTTTAAGACTAGAGTCTCTTCCCTTTTCCAAATTCATTTAGAGAACACCAAGTACCTCAACCCGGTACCAGCACTGAGCAAAATGACCATGAGAAATTGGAACTACTTCTTCATGGGAATGACTGCTTGGTTTAGTGCCAGTTTTGACTTCTTCCTCACGGCAGTTTGCGCCACACAGATTGCTGAGTCGTTTGATGTGACAACTTCACAGATTACTTGGGGTCTATCTGCTGTGTTGATGGTGAGGTCCTCAGGAGCCATCGTCTTTGGTTGGTGGACGGACAAGTACTCCAGAAAGTGGCCATACATAACTGCTTGCGCCCTGTTCTGTGTGTTACAACTGGGCACAGGGTTTTGTCAGACCTATCATCAGTTTTTGGCGGTGAGAGCCCTTTCTGGTGTGGCGATGGGTGCGACTTATGGGACAGCAGCTGCAACATCTTTGGAGGACGCTCCAGTGGAAGCTCGTTCCTTCCTTTCAGGGCTGTTCTTTGCAGCTTATCCATTTGGTTTGATTTTTGCATCTGTATTTTGGACAGCTTTCCAACACACTGCAAAGACGTGGAGATCTCTCTTCTGGTTCAGTTCTGCCATTCCGTTCCTTTTATGTGTTTGGAGGTTGTGCTACCCAGATACCATTTATTTCACCAGAGTTCTTAAAGCACGTATTTTGATTGAAGAGGATAAGAGAGAGAATGGTACGCTCCACAAGCTGTCAATGAGAGAGCGGTGGGAGAAGTGCAAACATGCATTTTCCAAGTACTGGGTTCTTTTCATCTACTTGGTTTTGCTGATGGCAGCTCCAAACTTCCTGATTCATGCTGGCCAGGATCTGTTTCCGACATTCCTTAGAAAACAAGTTGAGTTATCAGAGAATGACATCACAATCACTGTTGTGGTGACTAACTTGGGTGGTGTTATTGGTGCAATTGTGGTGGGGAGCTTGATGGAAGTTTTGGGCCGTCGTTTATCTCTGATAATCTGCTGTGTTTTGGGTGGTGCGTTTATTTACCCAACATTTATGGTGCACAAGTCTGCTTCGAACATCCCTGGTGGATTCTTTCTTTATTTCTTCATTATTGGAGTCTGGGGTATCATCCCAGCCCATTTGTCGGAGCTGTCACCCCAAGACGCAAGAGTCTTCATCTCTGGCCTGGCGTATCAATTGGGTAATCTGGCCTCATCTGCGTCTTCTACCATTGAGACTGATTTGGCTGAGGACTGGCCAGTTGCGTGGAATGCTGAAGGTGAACCAACCAAGTACAACTATGGTAAAGTGATGGCAATTCTGACTGGTGCGACGTTCATTTACTGTATCCTAATCACTTTTCTGGGCCATGAGAAATTCCATAGAGACCTGTCCACTCCTGAGATGAAGCACTACATTGACAAGGTTCTGAAGCTGGAGAGTGGTGATGAGGAGAGTTCTAAGCTCGATGACTCGAGCAGCAGTAATTTGCAACAGAAAGAGCGAGAAGAGATCAAATCGATTCAGGAGAAGGACTAATAGAGGATTCATTCATTCATTCATGGGGTATACTAGTTGGACTTATTTATATGCAATAGATCAAAGAGTTTCTTTTATTTATCTGATTTGTATTAGTTCTATTGTTCTAATCCCTGTGAGCACCAGGGACAAGCTTGAATGACAGTATATCGTTCTTTCCAACATCAATTGTATCATCTTCACTTATTCTGACACCACCTATACCTTCTACAGCAGCGATTGTCACATCACCCATCACTTGTCTAGCCACTTTGCTTATTGGAGTTCCCTTTGGAAGCAGCATGCAGTCCCTAAAGACATTGGTACCATTCCCTCCAGTGAACGAGTTGATGTTGCGCACTGTGTAAACCGGCACTAATTGCAACACTTCGGTAGCTGCTTGCAACACCTGGATAACACCTGTGGAGCCAAACCTGTATAGAACCAAGTCTCTAATGTTTTCTATTCTGTTCAGCACCTTCTCATCAATGTCCTTGAGCATTGGGTCATCAGGAAGATCCTCCTTGGTATCAACGAATTCTGTTCCTTCCTCGTACTTAATGTATCCCTGCTTGGCCAACTTTCTCAAAAACACCTCGGTGATGGCTGATGTTAGGACAGCTTTGGTCTCTGGGTATTTCAAAATGATCTTTGACACGTTCTTATCTGAGTCTGGGTGGTCAATCTTGTTCAATGCAAGCACTGTAGGGAACTTCACAGACATGAATGCCTTCACCACTTCGGTGATTTTAGCCTCGTCCCATTCCTCCAGCTTTCCAAGATTCGGCACTCTGTCCAGGGCCTTAGCAATCATGTTCCCATTCGCAGAGTAACCAGCAAACTGCGTCAGCATCGTATCCACAATCGAACACTTCGTGGCAGTATGTCTTCTTACAATTGACCCCCATCTCTTCTCCAAGTTACCCTCGATCCACAGTCGGATCTCATCTTGCAGCCATTCCACATCTTTGAGTGGATCATAGCCTCTTGTGTTCTTCCCCTCAGCATCAGTGGTGCCACTCACATCAACAACATGAATCAGAGCATCGGCCTGTCTCAAATCATCAAGAAACTTGTTTCCCAGACCTTTACCCTGATGCGCTCCTGGGACCAAACCAGCAACATCGAGAAGAAGAATTGGTATATGACGTTTACCGTCTTCACACCATCCATAGTTTGGCTTGCAAAGATCAGACTTGCCAAACCTGGAGCAAGCACAATCAACCTTCAAGTATCCTGTTGATGAGAGCGTTCAGTTAGTGATATAATGCCCACATTTGTATATATAGAAAACGTAAACATACCGGTTGCCTTGTTTGGATCAATTGTGGTGAAGGGAAACGAGCCTGTCTTTGCAACAGCATCAGTTAAACCTAATAGGAAACGTTAGTATTCAATAGACAAAATAGGTGTAAGTTGACGTACTGTTTAGACTTGAAGTAAACTTGTCAGTACTTTTTCCCTTCTTTTCTTTGCAAAATGAGCCGTAAAACCACAGAATCAAGTACTCACGTGGTGGATTTGCCACTAGAAGGCTTCCCTACGATGCCAATAAGTGGATCTCTAGGCATCTTCTAATCCTCGAACTCGAACAGAGGCAAAATGGCGATGGAGAAAAAAAAAATTCACTTGTGTTTATACAAAAAAACAACATTACATTACATAATACCTTACATAATAATAAAATTTTACATAACATCTTACATAATATACTCCATTTTTTCTATTTGCCATTGGTCAAAAGTCTCGTTCGTTACTCAAAGTCTTCCTTCTTTCTTAGTTAACCGATATAAATAGCACAAAATGTCGTTTGTGGCTTTGAAAAGGGCACTGAAGAATCCGCAACAGCTGTACAAGTTTCATATTCACGAAGACGCGATCTTCAGCACTCTGCCCCAGACGAGAGTTATCAACCATGTTGTGTTGAAAAATAACGAAAAGGGGACTGCGAATAAGATCATTGATGATAAGGAAGAGGAGGCACTTCAGAAGTCCTTCGAAGCTGTTATTGCCGGGAATGATGCCCTGGGACTATCTGGTCGTGGTCGCCAACTCAATAAACTGTACTCACAGGCTTATCATCCCTTTTTGACGAGGTCCCAGCTCGATTCATACTTCAAACAGGGAAACAGCATCAATTCAAACATTAGAAATTACATCTTTAAGCATACCAGAGTGGATAAAGCCGCGATGGAAGTACTGGAATGTATTGGCCAAAGACCGTGCTTTGATTTTGGCATTTTGAGAAGCAGCTATTTTCCCAGTTTGGGGATTGTGGACCAATACAATGCGTTCTTGAAGAATGCAAACCTGAAACTCTTTAGAGGACATATGTCTGATGTGCATTACTCAAAACCGCTATCGGTCAAGAACTTTAAGATGAATGAAGACATTTTATTGGATTACTTGAAGAAGAGCTCGCAGCTGCATGCTGATGTCGATGAGTTGAAGAACTTTTTGGTTGTGGATAATCCTAAACAGACAGAGTTCTTCATTTCAATGGCATCAAAACTCGGCGTGAATGTTATTGTGCTCACTGAGTCCAACTTTGCAAGCCCATCATCAACAATCGACCATTTGTTTGAGAGTTACCAGTCGTACAAGTCACAGAGAGATCTGGCCAAGTGCCACAAGATATATACACAGCTGACCAATATGAAGCTGATTTCAATGAAGTCGATGAACGAGCTGTGCAAGTTTTTGGACATATTGCAAGATCCTTATTTGAGATTACACAACCTCGACAATAAACTCACATCCAGTTCAAATAAGCACATGAACTCATTTGACAGAAGATTGCTAGAGATGGAGTTGGGTATATTGGGTGACATTGAAACCAAGAGCTTGAGAGTTTGATAAATGACCCCTTCCCACCGTTATTTATTGTTTATTATTTATTATTTATTTATTTATTTCACTGATTCTGCCTATCCTTGTGGACTATTTGTTTATTTCTGAGTATTTACCTTCTAATGGATCCATTTATGGTACCCTCGGAATTTCCAACTTTTATCCGGTAAAGTATCAAAACAAAAAAGGTAAACAAACAAAAGATGATCGGATTGATTCATCTTTCACCACGACAACCACGACGACCACTGCGACAATGAGTGCAAGCCACGTCGATTACACACAATCTACTCAACTCACAGAGCTTGAATTGAAGATACTTGAACAGTACCAGGGTCTGTCCAAACGTCTGGCTCGTTTGGATGCTCTTATCCAGGACTTGGTGAGCCGACCAACTTCACAACTGATTGAGAATTTGAGGGTTATTGAGAGCAAAGTCGCGTTGGTTTTCACATTGTTTAAGGCAGCTGTGTATTCGCTGTTTCTTCAGCAGGAAGGAATGGACGAGAGTGCACAAGAGTACATCGAGTCGCTACAGGAATCAACAAAACAGAGTTTTTATCAGGATTGAGTGGGAGCTCCACGATGAACGAGGCCTTACTCTCTACTAAGCATCAAAGATCACCACTCTGCCATCAATACCACTGGTGGAGAACTTGGTCACTGAGCCATTGGACTCAGAACGATACGGTCTGATCTGGGTGATTGAGTTTTGGTGAATGGTCTTCAAATTAGAAGAGTTGACACCTGCCACGGTACCTTTCAAGTCCATCTGCTTGAACATGTTTAAGGCACTGGTCTCACCAGAATCCTCATCCTTGTTGTCCTTTGGATCATCAATTGAATGAGTCTGGACCCAGTTGGACTCATCACCTTGGAACACCACTGGGTGGCAGTTGTGGCCGGCAGCAATGATGGTGTTTTCGTTCTGGAATAGAACAGAAGTGAAAGGTAGGAATGATGTAGACACACTTAGGATCGAGCGTGGAGGTTGCTCAACCCCGCCTGGGTACACGATAGTCAGCGAGGAGTCATGGGATACAAAACCCAACACGTCGCCGCTGGCACTGAAAGCGACATCGTGGATCCAGCCACCGTTAGAGCTGATGAAATCGCCACATAGTGTGTTGAATGGCAGCTTCTCACCCCATAGGGAAGGCTCAGGCTTGGCATCAATACCCTTGATGTAACCGGAGAAGACACGGGCGTGGCCATCTGTGGAACCAGCACTCAACAAGACATTGTTTGGGTGCCAGTCAATAGATAGGATGGTTGATCTGAGTGGCTTCTTGATGTGTTTGGAGATCCACCAGTCATTCTCCTGTTCAAAGTAACAGACAGCAATGACACGGGCACCAGATCCAACACCGAATTTGAACCCGTTAGGTGCCCACTTGACACAGGTGGCAGCCCTGTTGATTCTCAAGAGGACGAGGGTTGGTTTGTAAGTGCCGTCAGATAGGGGCTCCCACACAATTGCATTTCTATCCTGCGAACAAGTCACAATACGACCATGGATCGAGATATCGACGGCAGTGACAGTCTTATCGTGGTCCTTCAAAGTAGCAATTAGCTTTGGCGCTTTTGGCTTCGAGACATCATACACTTCAACAGTGGATTCCTTCGAAATGGCCAAGGTTTGACGGTCTTGGGAAAAACTGTGTGAGTGAACTGGCAAATGACCGAATTGGAAGACTTGTGGGGACATGATTGGTCACTGAGGAGGAGGTCGACTCTACTCTTTTGTTTGATTGGGATTCGTTGAGCTTCTGTGTGGTTGGATTGGCTGTGCCTCTTTATTATTGGTAATAGTTTAGTTTTTTCGGGTGAAGGCTCTCTGGACTACTCACGTGAATTTCACGTGGCATGCATCATGATCAATCACGTGACATTATGATTACATAAATAATGACTAATTGAGAAGCAGCCAACCAAAACGGGAAAAAAAAGAAAAGAAGTCAAAAAAAAAAATGACAGCTAATTTATTGTCGAAAATTTGTAACCATTCTTCTCTTCTTCTTCCTCTTCCACATCAATTACAAAGAGCCCCCACTCAATCAATCATGTCCAACGATAAGTACGCCACTCCATTGTCCTCCCGTTATGCTTCTGAGGAGATGTCCTCCATCTTTTCTCTTAGAAATAGATTCTCCACATGGAGAAAGCTATGGTACAACTTGGCCATTGCTGAGAAGGAGTTGGGTCTAGATGTCATTACTGCTGAGGCAATTGAACAAATGGCTAACCACTTGGTGATCACTGATGACGAGATCGATGCTGCCTCTAAGGAGGAGGCTATTGTCAGACACGATGTCATGGCTCATGTCCATGTTTTCGGTGACATTGCCCCAGCTGCCTCTGGTATCATCCACCTGGGTGCCACTTCTTGTTTTGTGACTGATAATGCCGATTTGATCTTCTTGAGAGATGCATACGATGTTGTTATCCCAAAGTTGGTCAATGTCATTGACAGATTGAGCAAGTTTGCCGAGGAGCACAAGGAGCTGCCAGTTTTGGGCTGGACTCATTTCCAACCAGCACAATTGACCACTGTTGGTAAGAGAGCTACTCTTTGGATCCAAGAGTTGCTATGGGATTTGAGAAATTTTGTCAGAGCCAGAAACGATTTGGGTTTGAGAGGTGTCAAGGGTACTACTGGTACCCAAGGTTCCTTCTTGGCTCTATTCCACGGTGATCACGACAAGGTTGAGGCCCTGGACAAGAGAGTCACTGAACTGCTAGGCTTTGATACTGTATACCCAGTCACTGGTCAAACTTACTCCAGAAAGATTGACATTGACGTTTTGGCACCTTTGTCCTCCTTTGCTGCCAGTGCCCACAAGTTTGCGACTGATGTCAGATTGTTGGCCAACTTGAAGGAGGTTGAGGAACCATTTGAGAAGTCCCAGATTGGTTCTTCTGCCATGGCCTACAAGAGAAACCCAATGAGATGTGAGCGTGTCTGCTCGTTGGCTCGTCACTTGGGTTCCCTATACAACGATGCTATCCAGACTGCATCTGTTCAATGGTTTGAGAGAACCTTGGATGACTCTGCCATTAGAAGAATCTCCCTGCCATCCGCCTTCTTGACCACCGATATCTTGCTCTCCACTTTACTGAACATCACCTCTGGTCTAGTTGTCTACCCAAAGGTTATTGAGAGAAGAATCAAGGGTGAATTGCCATTCATGGCCACTGAGAACATCATCATGGCTATGGTTGAGAAGGGTGCCTCGAGACAAGATGTTCACGAGGAGATTAGAGTCTTGTCCCACCAAGCTGCTGCTGTTGTTAAGCAGGAGGGTGGTGACAATGACTTGATTGAGAGAATCAAGAACACTGCATTCTTCGAACCAATCCACAGTGAGCTCGACAGCTTGTTGGACCCATCTACCTTTGTTGGTAGAGCTCCACAACAAGTTGACAGGTTCCTGGCCAATGATGTTGCTAAGGCTTTGGAGCCATTCCAAAAGCACATCACTTCTGATGAGGTTAAGTTGAGTGTCTAGTTTAGTGGGTTGATCCTATTGCACCGACACTGTTTGTATATTAGAACGTTACATTACTTTATTTATAGGGCTATTATTGGACAAGCTGTCTATACTAATAACTCCTCAAGACGACTCTACAGTAGAATTAATACCTAGTGGCCATCGTACTGAACTGGTGTCGGTTTGAGTCAGTTTCCACCACACGCACCCCCACCTTGTAAAGAAAAGTTGCCAACTAGTAGACTGTGAGACAAAGCACGTACAGAGTGGTAGACATTGAACAATGAAATTGTTCACTGTTTTTCGATGAAATTCCTTCTGATTTTGGACGCAGGTTTTAGTCATCCATCAGGTTTGACTTGAGCTACTTGGCTTTTGTGTATATTCTTTTCCTTCTCGAACACGAAGAGAGAAAACCATACATTATTTTAGACTTTGAGTGTATACATAACACCGCATTGAGTTTTATTTTTTATGCACGGGCTTGAAAGCTAAAAACAGAACCAAGAGAAGAAAAAAAAGGAAAAAATAAAAAATAAAGAATAAAATTAGAACTGACGATTCGGGATCACCTCAATAAAACAGATCAACAGTTTTATTCCACAAATCGCACGCTGCTCGCACTCTTATCACGATCTGATCATATCAATGGCCGTTTCAAGACGCTCATGGAGTGCGCTGTCCGCGGCGCTATTTCTCTCCTTGGTCTGGCTTGCCATTCTTCCTTCCATGCATTTGCACCATCACCAAGACACTGTGTTGTTGAAGAGGGACTTGAGTGATCTGTTTCAATCAGAGAAGACCGGGCAATTAGAAGAACGTCGCAAGATTATCATCTTTGAGAAGAGGGAGGATGATCAGAGTTCTCTGTTCAGCTCGAATATATCGAGCACTGTCGCTCCTTCGAGCAGCTCTCTTTCAAGCTCATCTCTTGAACTAAGTTCGTCCAGTCAATGGAGTAGTTCTTTCTCCTCCCCCGCTTTATCATCATCATATTCACCACCACCATCATATTCACCACCACCATCATATTCACCACCATCATCATCTTCATCGTCATCCACTTGGTACTCAAGCTCTTCAACAAGCACTTCTACATGGAGCTCGTCAAGTATCTCGAGCAGTTCCACGTCCTCATCGAGCTCCTATTTCTCATCCTGGGTTCCTTCATCGACTTTAAGCTCATCCACATCTAGCTCAGATATATCATCATCATCATCACAGTCAGAGACAGAAACGACATCTACCCGTGACGGTATAACAGTCATCATCAATCGGACCACTACAGTCACCGTTTTACCACAA
Source organism: Barnettozyma hawaiiensis (assembly GCA_003706665.2). Classification (NCBI taxonomy): domain Eukaryota; kingdom Fungi; phylum Ascomycota; class Saccharomycetes; order Phaffomycetales; family Phaffomycetaceae; genus Barnettozyma; species Barnettozyma hawaiiensis. The sequence continues at coordinate 54,823 of PPLY02000041.1, read as the reverse complement.
TCAGAAACAATAACCGACTCCTCGTTGGACCCAGCTACTCCAACGTTCGCCAACACCAATCCAATGGAAAACACCAACAGATCCGCACCATCATCAACTAGAGATCGCAACATTGGCATCGGCGTCGGTGTCGGCGTGGGTATCCCTGTTCTCTCAGCCATCCTCGTGTTTGTATGGTGGAAGTATTTCCGTCGCAATCACCGTTCTTTCGTCAATTCGGAAGGAGAAATCATGAAGCGGGATGGCGGAACAGGTGATGGCGAGTCGATGGGTGGTGGCAGGTCGGGAAGTAAGTTTGAGCCGGAGGAGATGATTGACGAAAAAGTGTTTGACGACACTGTAGCTACTGATCAGAATAATACTACAAGTCATTTCTTTGAGGGCGACACGTTTGTCGGTGCGAGGTCAGGAGGACACAGCAGACGAGCATCACAGAACATTAATATCAATTACTAGGTACTAATGAAACCAAGAAAGGAAACGCCAATAGGACGTATTCATTGCATTCATTTAATTCATTTATTTAATCTTTCATCAAGGACTGTTGGTCCTAACTAATATATCAAACCATTTTTTTTCATTGATTGACAATTGCAAGTAATCATTCTGCTGCATGTACATACATGCTGTTGCCGTTGCTGACCTTTTGACCATCGTATTATAAAACAAGTCAGAAACATACATAACGTTATGAAGCAAGATGATACACAATTATGTCATTATGCGTAAAGATAGAATGAATATGTTTTAAGGGTGTATGGGTGTTCTGTGTTTTTATTATTTTTTTGGTTCTTTCTAATGGGACGTATGCCCTTTTTTTCTATGGTACTGGAGTGGATTCAATATTGACACATTTCGGCTTGGCTTTAAAGGAGCTGAGATTTGATGAATATTAGACACAGGATAGAGACTAAGTCTCAGAAGCCCATTTCGTGTCTTCATTTCGACAACAGCAACAGCAGCAGCGGCAACAAGTACATCTTTGTAGGGCAGGGCAAGAATCTGACTCTACTAAACACCTCTACAGGCTCAGAGATCTTGCACTACGAAACTTTCACCAACACCCCCGTCAATTGCCTTGATCTGCTAGACACAGACAAAGTCGTGAGTGGATCCGACCAGATATTGATCCATGATAAGGTGAAGGCTGCGGTGCCACTGAGGAAGTTTGAGGCTGTGGGTGTTGATCATCGAGGGAAACGCGTCAATGACATCAAGGTGCTTTCTGACAATGGGCTCATTATGAGTTGTGATATGGATTTCAAGATCTGGGATCTGCGGCAACAGAGTAAGTTCAAGCCAGTGCAGCAGTTCAGTAATGTGGGGGTGGTGTCTATAGGTGGAGCACTCAACAGTCTTGATGCCCACAAAGATGGTGCTGTGGTGAGTTGTGGAGGGAATGACGGACGATTGTACACTTTTGATTTACGTTCTGGTTTACTCCATGTGGACGACTTTTCGGATGGACACAATGGGATGCCAATCACAACGGTACGATACCATCACGATCACGAGTCGAGCGTATTGCTGGTGAACGTGCTGGGGCGTGGTGCCCAGCTGTTTGACGTTGGGACACAACACACCTTGTGCGAGATGATGGGGATGGCTGAGGGGAATTATAGAACAGGGGCAGCGCTCATACCATATAGTTCGTACCACCACCAGTTTGTTGTTGGTTCGGAAAACGGAGTCTTACACTGGCACGATGGTGTTAATGATAGGTCCAGTGCGGTGGTCCCCCCCATCCCCAGTCGGAGCAGCTGTTCTGGTAGTCCAACACCCCAGTTGATCCTCAGTGCTATTGATGTTAGCGAACACGATGCCGAGGTGGCGGTGGGCACTGGAAATGGCGTCATACTGTGTCTGGAGAATCCATGCAAGTGATTGTTTAATCCCCTCAAGGAAACCAACGAGACATATTAAAAAAGAGACAGGACATAAAGGGGTTATTGGTAGGCACCACAGCAGACATAATGTGATGAATCGCGCATAATGACATCATTGATATATTATGGAGGCACGGAGTTAAATAAAGAAGGAAGTCCGTGACTGATGGACAACAACTCCAGCAGCCAGTTTCAGGGGTTGAAGATAGACACACCAAACCTTCCGTCTATTTATTCTTGTGCACCCGATTCCACTACCTTCTAGTCTCTTTTCACTTTACAGAGCTAAAGATATCGCGGCGTGTCTGTGTCTTTTCAGTTTATTCAACTTCGGAGATAAATAATCATAAAAAACAGCAGATTATTCCGCTTGTTTTTTTGTTGTTTTGTTTTGAATTTTTTTTTTTATATTTACGAAACAGGAATTTCCAAATTTCCATTTTTTTTTTGTTCGTTTTCCCCTTTAAAAACCAGACAGAAGCTGCTGAGCAAGCAGCGCTGCTCATAGGAGGCCCCAAAAAAAACACACACACACATAGTAAAATATACTTGGGAAAGATCTGTCCGAAGACCAGTCCGAAGACCTAATTAGAGATAAGTTTCAGTTCCTTGATACTCTCCTTTACTCTCCTGGTACCTGCTCTGTTTTCTTTGGATCAATGTTTGATGTGAGTGCTTCCTATCGTTGTGGCTTTTTTTCCCTGCCTGCCTAGTATTTCTGTTACTAACAACTTTTAGAACTTGAAGAACCTGATACGCCAAAAGGGCTCTAAGAAGAAACCTTCTGAGAAGTGTCTTGGAGAGCAGAAAATCCACGACCATGACCACCACCATCATGAGCATGACGAGTGCCTTCTTGACACTAGTCCTTTAGAACCTTCTAGGGAAACGTCACTTCCTACGTTCCCGGAACTGTCACCACGTTACACCATTGTGTCCCGTTTAGGAGAAGGTGCATTCTCCAAGGTCTACCGTGCGACTGACCACGACCTTGCCGTTGATGTGGCAGTGAAGGTGATCTCCAAGACCAAACTGACCAGTTCGCAACTGGCTACAGTCCAGAAGGAGATTTCCATTATGCGCCGCTTGGAGCATCCGAACATTGTCAGGCTTTATAACTACATCAACACTGAGGAACGCGCATTTATCGTGATGGAGTATGTCTCTGGTGGGGAACTGTTCAACCAGATTGTCAAGTACACGTACTTCTCCGAGGAGCTTTCGAGACACATTATCGTCCAGGTGGTGGAGGCTGTCGAGTACCTGCACTCTGAAGTTGGTGTTGTCCACAGAGACATCAAGCCTGAGAACCTCTTGTTTGAAGAAGTGGATTTCTTCTCTAGAGACGCTGGGATGTTGCAGAACCGTCGTGTCTCTGACGATGCCAGCAAGGTTGACGAAGGGAGGTTTGTCCTCGGCGTTGGCGGTGGGATGGTTGGCCGTGTTAAACTCGCTGATTTTGGCTTGTCCAAAGTCTTGTGGGACTCAAACACGAAGACACCGTGCGGCACTGCCTCGTATACTGCGCCTGAGATTGTCAGAGACGAGGCGTACTCAAAATCAGTGGATATGTGGGCCGTTGGATGTGTCCTGTACACGCTGCTGTGTGGATTCCCACCATTCTACGATACAGACCCCAAGACGTTAACGTTGAAGGTTTCTAACGGCGAGTACACCTTCTTGTCTCCCTGGTGGGACGAGATTTCAAAAGAGGCGAAGGACCTGGTGTCCCATTTGCTCACGGTGGACCCGAAGGAGAGGTATGGCCCAGATGACGTTTTGAACCATCCTTGGGTCTTGGAGAACAAGGAGCCTACCAAACCGGCTCCTGATGCACCTGTGTACCGTACCAGAAGCGACAGCGTGCTCAGGTTTGAAGAGACGATTCCTACTGTACAGCATTTATCATATCTATCACCCAGAGCTGAGGCGATGAAGTTTGCATTCGACACTGGTATTTCAATCCAGAGAACAGCCACACCCTTGAGAAGGTTGTTGGAGGAGGATGAGTACTTTGATGAAAGCGATGAAGTGGACCTAGAGAGTACTGACGATGAAGACGAGACAACGAGACATGATTCTGACGAGGATGAGGATGAGGATGAGGATGACAATGGGGACTGTTGTCAACACCAACAGCCCACTTCTCCAATCATCAAAAAGCTCCATTCGCTGAAGATCACTCCGCTTCCAACTACTCCACATCATTTCAAACGCGATCGTGGAAACAGCACTGCCTCAACCAGACATGAGAAGAACTCTGTGTCTTCAGTCTCCACTTTCAACTCTGTGCACCAAGTAACTTCATCAAGTTCATCTCTTCCCAAGACTATCTTGGTGTCGTCGTCGCCGTCCCCTAATTTCCCAAACAACCATCATCACCACCACCAGTTCAAGTTCAAGGAGATGGACACATTCAATCTCAACTTTGACGGTAACACACTGCTGAATAGACGCAGAGGCGCAGGCAGCCTTTCCTGTGGTCCAACTGCATGATTAATTAACGAACGTTTTATGAAATCACCACCAATATATATTCTCATCAACATATATATCATTGTATCTCTTTACAGTCATCAATACTGAAAATGTCCAGGTCGCTTTCAAAGCTCTCTCTGTAAACCATCGCTCCGTTGGGCAGGTCATTGAACTTGACACGAGTTTCCCCCTCTTTCAACGTCTTGACGATGCCCACGTTAACATGCCGTCTACCAACACGCTCAAGCATCGTTCTCTCATCAATAAGTAACTTCCAGAACTCAAACGGCTTCCCCTGAGGACTGATTGGAACGTGCTTGACGTCATTGCACCCAGAACAATCTGTCTTCATATCGTGGACTTCACTAGGCATTTGAACACCTGGGTTCAAAGCCAGGGAGATGTCTTTCCAGATAGGCCTGTTCAACAGGAGATACAAACCTTCAATGATCAACACCCTCGAACTGCTCTTAATTTCACAGCCAAACGGGCTCGGGTCATGCTCAGCATGGTTGAACTGAGGAATGTAGATATCTGGCACCTGTGGATTCCAACTCAATGTATCCAGTGTCTTCAGCTGAGGATCTGGCCCGACCGATAACGTCTCACAGAGATTTCGCACCAAATGCACCACAAGTGACGAATCGAAGGTGAACGGTGATCCACGTCTCTGGATTGCGTGGTCAGCCTCTTTGAACTTTGACAGAACTGCTCGCGGGAGATGGAATCCGTCCATTGGAATCACTTGTGCAAACACATCTTCTTCGTCTTTGTTTTCCACTTGTCTTCTAGCTGCGGTTTGGATCTTTATCGCTGTGGAATCACCACCACGTCCTCTGATAGTAACATCACCGCTGTCTATTCTCTCTAAAGTGGGAAGATACGCCTCATTTTCAACATCAACACCACTAACACCACCGCTAGCTGGTTCAAATAGCGGCAGGCCATCGTTGAACTGGGTCAGCACATGTGGGGAATCCCTGGAAGCATCTTCACCAACACAAAGTCTGTCTCCTTTCTCACTGTGCCTCTGATTCAGTATATTCACAACTCGTCTAGCCAGCGTCGTCTTCCCAGATCCTGGGGCTCCCATTAGAAGAATAATCACCCTGTATCTACCAGACTCTTCAAGAAGCCGGAGTGCTCGGTCAGCTAGCTCGTTGTAGGTAGACTCCATCATGCAGCCATTGGTCATATGAGGTGTCTATCTGTATTTTGTCCTTTGGAGGCGAGAGAGAGAGAGGTTTGTTGTGTAGTTGTTTTAAAACGGACCCTTGTCGGCCTGGTGGCCGCGCGGCAGGCGGGTGGCAGGCAGGCCGTAGGCGGCGGACGGCTCTCTTCCCCCAAAAAAAATTGATCGATCGGTGGGAACAGATAAATGCTTTGCTTAATTCCGACCATTTAATCACATGTGTATTCACGTGATCATGATATACTCCTGGGTGTAATTGTTTTTTCTTGTTTTTTTGATCAATTTTAACCCAATCTTGACTCTAACCGCCAACACACAGACACAGATAGAGACAGACACAATGCTCAGATCATCAAGCAGAGTTCTACGCGCGACATCCTGTCTTGCCTCTAAGAGATTTGGATCCACACTGGCTTTTGTCGAGACTGCTGGGGAGTCCATCACTCCAGCATCGCTGTCTGCTTTGAATGCCGCTCAGCAGCTAGGCAATCCAGTCAGTGCTGTAGTGCTTGGTTCCAATGCGTCTGCTGTTGCGCAGGGTGAATTGGCCCAGATTTCTGGCCTGTCCAAGATCTTTGTCGGCAACGATGCCAAGTTTGACCACTACTTGCCCGAATTGGTTTCACCAGTGCTTCAAAAGCTGATTCAAGACCCAGCTCATGATCTATCCCATTTCGTGGTTCCAGGCACGACTGTTGGTAAGAACATCCTGCCTCGTGTCGGTGCTTTGCTTGATGTGCAGCCAGTCTCTGATATCATCAAGGTGGAAGACGCGACTACTTTCAAGAGACCAGTGTACGCAGGAAATGCCATCTTGACTGTCAGATCCAAGGACTCCAAAGTGCTAATTTCAGCGAGACCATCTGCCTTTGACCCAGAAGTTGAAAGAGGTGCCAGCTCTGCTGCCGAAGTAACTGAGATTGACACAGCTGTCGACTCCACAGTGAATGTCGAGTGGGTTTCTGAATCGCTAACTAAATCGGAACGCCCAGAACTGGGGAGTGCTAAAGTCGTCGTTTCTGGTGGTAAAGGTGTCAAGAGCAAGGAGAACTTTGAAAAACTGATCTATCCTCTTGCAGACGCCTTGAATGCCGGTGTCGGTGCCACCCGTGCCGTGGTTGATGCAGGATTTGTCGACAACTCGCTCCAGGTGGGCCAGACTGGTAAAGTGGTTGCCCCAGACTTGTACGTGGCTGTCGGCATCTCTGGTGCCATCCAGCATTTGGCTGGTATGAAGGACTCCAAGACTATTGTTGCTATCAACAAGGATGAGGAGGCTCCAATCTTCAACGTTGCTGACTACGGGTTGGTTGCTGACTTGTTTGATGTCGTGCCAGAGCTGACCGAAAAAGTGAACAAATAATCATCTTGGGTAAATTAATGTATATGAAGATAGTATGAAGACAAAAAACAAGTGCTTAAACAGTTTCTGGTTGTTGTGACTGGTGGTCACGGGAAGACTTTGTTGCTGTTGTTGTTGCTGTAGTGGTTGTGGTCATAGCAGCCCGTCTTCTCTTCTGTTTCACTTTAGCCTTCAAGACAAATAGCAGATCCAAAATGAATCTCGTAACCTTCTTGAAGTAGTTCGTAACCACACCCCATGTCAAGAGAGTGACCAATCCAAATGAGAATGGAACTGCAATCATCCAGTAGTAGTTCACACTGTGGTGTCTCAAGATACCAAATCTTTCAAAGTTCATCCCGAAATAACCCGTCCAGAAGGACATTGGCAGGAAAATCACCGTGATCCAACTCAGCTGTCTCATTGAGCTGTTGGTGTCGGTAGAAATCGTATTGAAGATCAGATCAATCAGATTCTGGGTGTTGTTGATCATCCCTTCAATCTCAGAGGTAAACATCAGCGTATGGTCAACGATATCAGCAAAGTATATCTCTGACATTGGTGACACGAACCCGACGCTTCTGTTTGTAACCTTCGCCAATTGAGCCTTTGTGTGGATGTGGTGATGCTGCTGCTGGTGGTGGTGGTCATCGTCGAGCTCGTGCTCTTGCAACTTGGCATGATTAGCCTGTGCCACTTCACGGAAAGTGGTGATCATTGCAGTCACTGGCAAGAGCGATCGCCTCAGGTTCTCCAGTTCACCGTACAGCAAGTGCAAGGAACGGGTATGGGACAAATTAGGGCTCATCAGTGCCTCGACTTCAAACTCATCGAGACGCTTTCGGTACGCTGTCAGTATTGGGTACGTCACATCGACGATTGAGTCCAGGATGTTTTGCAACAGGATTGTGACATCGCACGACTTCTTAAGTGTGGTCTCATCCTTGCTGATACGGGACAGAATGGCATTTTCAATGTCATCACCAGAACTTTCAAAGAAAGTCAGGACAACTCCATTGTCCAGGACAAAAAACGAACACTGTTCAACACCGACAAACAAGTCTCTGTAACTCAGTGGCTTTTGACTGTTCAGATACCGGGTGTATCTTGTCTTGCGCTTGGACTGCTTGCCCTTGGAATTCATTGCCGGCTTGAAGCTGTCGTTGAGGTGTCTAATCTTGTAAAACTTTGACAATCTCTCATCTATTGTCATCATTTCTATCCCATGGTGTTCCCTTTTGGATTTACCAGCACCATGGTCAGCTTTACCTCCTCCTTTAGCCTGCAGGTAACTCAACCATGGATGAACAATGGTCTCTGCCTCTCGCTCAATTCTGGTTTCTTTAACCAACTTGGCCATTAAAATCACACCAAACAGGCAATCTGGATAGAAATCAATTTTTGTTCTTGTTGGTATATCAATCAAATCTTCAATTGCCAATTTGTGCAGGTTGAAATGGTTGGCCAATGTGACAATTGTCTCCCATGACAGCCCATTGACATTGATCCATCGTACCTTGGACCATCCAGGTCTTGATTGCAGCAAATCCTCGAGCTTCTGGATGTCACTCTCACTTTTACCCTTCAGATGATCGCTCTTGCCAAACGAGGACTCTTCGTCATCATCAGCGTCTAGAGCTGCCACAGAGGCAGCATCCACCCGCATCCTGGTCTCCACATCAACTCTCTCAACACGGTACCGTTTCTCGTTGTAATCAGTAATGGTCACTGCACTACCCAGAGATGCCAGAATCACATCGGTAGAGTAAATGTCGATACCTGGTTCCCAGCTGATTCTTTCCCTCGCTTGCGAAGAGGAATAACCAGTGTTGGAATATCTCCGGTTGGCCGCAGCACGTTTCTTTCGTTTCTTACGTTTGCGTGGACCAGTTGTTGGCGCAGTTCTCAAGCTGGCTGTCGAGGAGGAGAAAGCTGACCTAGAGCCTTTTGGCTCATCGTCATCCTTAACGTACTCATCCTCTGAAAAATCGTCACTTTCATTCGTATGAAAAAGAGATGCCGGGAGATTAGGCAAATGAGGATCATGCGAGTCGTATACTGCTGGAGGATTGGGCATTTTTCCTTGATCTTTTGATCTTTTGTTCGCAATTAGCTGAGTTCGGACTTGGAGGTGGTGAAAGTGTGGAGGAGGAGCGGAGTTGGTGAAGCCACTAAATGTTGAGGTGTCTGGGTGTCAAAATATCAAGAAACCCAAAAACAGCAAAACCAAAAAAAAACCAAAAGAAGAATAAATACTGGCCAATGTGGCTGGTGCTTTTGCTTGGACATAATAAATTTTTTTTATATTTATTATTTGGATGGGAAAGCAAGCAATAAATAAATATAGTAATTGGCAAGTCTGAATTGGAAATAATAAACATGTATGATCAGATACGTTGTAGTTTTTTGTTTGGAGTAATTGGCGTGCTGGGTGGTGGTATACTGGTGTTCTCGATTGATCGATTAAGATCCAAGACAATAAACACAACTGGCTGGTGACATGTTGTCTGTCACTGCGTTCATAGCGAGCAGCAATAGTGCTTGAGGAGTCGTATGAAATCGAAGAGAGTTTCCGTACTGATAAATGAGACCATTTCCCATCAATCTCTGAATAATGATGCGCACCACTCCTGTGTGAATAGGCGAAGTAGATCTCAGACAACGTGGTAGTAAGCATCTTTACTGTGCTACCTCAGCACAAAAGCTTTTCAACGTTCAGAGGTGTCCAGCATCTTTGTAACGGTTGTCGATAGGATTCATACGAAGGGTTGGTTTGTCAAGTTCTTCGATCGGTTTTTTTTTCCCACAGATTGGTCGAGACACATATCTACGATCTACTATACCTCTATTATAGCTCTTATCGATCTAGTGTAGTAGCAGATTCTGAAGGGTCCAAAGGCTAGTTCTATTCCAGGTAATGATACAAGTTGATCCTTCTTCTGTTAAGGTAGAAGATATCTCCAGTGCTGATAGTATATCCAGCATCGTGGTGGATTAAATAGTGCCCAAGAAAGGCGACATTCGGACTAGTGCGATCAATTCTTCTATATGTGCTTAATGTACGCGACACTGCCTTTGTCTTGTCGAACTTCCCAGTTTTGAGATCAATGTTGGGAATTGTGCACCGAGGACATCTATTCCCTGTTGTCATATCATGTTTGTGTCCATCCTTTGTCATCAAGCTCACCTTAAACCATTGATCAACTTCAACTCTACTAGGAACATCTTGAATTACAAAATTGGGCCTGAATTGCACCGCCTCTATCTGCCTTGAATGGCCACCTTGTATCAACCTGTCATTCAGATCATCAATCGATCGCTGGTTTATGATATGGGTTGGGAAATAGTCATGAAACAACGAACTTCTCATCTCGGAAAGATCACTGGGATGATACGTCTTCACCTTTTTCCCAGTCACAGTGTATAACAATGTGATATCTCCTTTGAATCTCAGAAACTGGTAAAACTCCAACGGCACTGCTTTCCCAATGTCTACTGAGCCAAATTTGACACCCCACAAGTTTGCCAATGTCTTCTCACTCCTCTGGTGCTTGGAAATAAACTCATGGTCGACATTCCATGGGAGCTTGAAGCTTCTCCATTGGTTGGGCTCCTCTTCTACCGGATATTCAACCTGGAAGTAGTTTTCTTGCAGATTGGCACTGAGTCGTACCAGGCTCATCCGTGGACAGTTTCGCAGAGTCACGGCTTCGAACTGGCCGTTCATCCAACATCCAAACATGTACTGTCTGTCGTGCTTCAGACCATGCTCATCCATCTCCCAGCAGTCCACTTCCAAGTAGGAGCAGGACTTGATGGGGTAAACATAGATCTTGCTTACTCTTCCGGCAAATATGGGAGATAGATTGAACAAATCGACCAGTCTGAACCTCCAGTTGAGTAGACGAACAGTAGCGGGTGTGTCCACATTAAGCAATGATAACAGCGATGGCAGTTTAAGAACGGCAAAAATCACACAGCCGGTGAGTGTCACCACCGTTAGTAGAAAGAGCATGTGACTCAGCAAGAATCATTGGGTTTTCTCACTTGTGGATTTTTCCTAAAAGGGAGGAAGGGATCGAACCTCCGCATATTCAAACGGTGATATTTTTTTATGAGACGGAAAGTGTTCCTGATTCAGTTTAATCGAGATCTTCACAATGGTTTATATTCTGGTTTGAGGGGAAATCGGCTCGACCCAACGACTGATGGACTCAACGACTGATGGACTCAAAGACTGATGGACTCAAAGACTGATGGACTCAAAGACTGATGAACTCAAAGAGTAACGGACTCAGAGAAACGCAGACTGAGAGACTGAGAAACACAGAAACTCAATGCAAACACATGCAGCTAGACCAACTGACATAAGGAAGCACATATAGGTGCAGGTGTGTGTCTTTGTCTGGGAGGCAGCTTGAAAATACCTTTTTTTGATCTTTTTTGATTCATAGTCCGAGCTTTTGGTGACTGCTTGAAAGGAGAGGAGGAATTAGAATTTACTTTGATGAATCACCAAGACATGGCTGTGGTAGAGTTCAAAGCTTTAAGTCCTTCACAGACGTTGTTTGTTCGCAGAATGATACGAAAAGACCAATAATTTATAGATAGGATGGTTAACAACGGCAACAACAGAAAAACGTATCTACACTAATAGGAAGTCCAAATCTATACGCCACAATCTGGCTTCAGTTCCCATTCACACTCTGGACTTGAGAACATACTTTTCTTTGCTCTACGGTTCCTAGCTCCCATTATTATGTCCGCGAATTTTTAGGGCTTAAAAAAAAAAATAATCTGTGGAAACGAGATCAGGAAAGAACGTCAACGAGCCAACCACAATTCAGCAACAACAACCGTCGGATTAGAGAAGAAGTTTAGTTGCCAGAATGAGACGTATACAGAAGTCACTGATAAGAAGAATACGGCTGCGTTCTTTTGCCATACTCACAACACATCCTCACTTTTCTCCTCATCTTTACCATCACTGTTCCCCCCCACTGTCGCCACCACTGCTCCCTTTCTTCATCACAACTCCCTCTGATCACCGACATGATGGCAATAATGACAACAACAAGGACCCAAATGAACAACAGAGGTTGACCAACCTGGGTGCAATGAACGATTACCTCCTTTCTATCATCCCGGATGCCCTCAACACTGTACCAAACTCGTCTGAGATTGATGAGAACATCCAATTGCGGATCTCACCAACAATCAGCCCTGCTGTCCCAGTGATCAAGGGACGGTTGAGCTATTTGACCAGTTTAAAGGCGACACAGCTCATATTCAAGAACTTTGTACTGGACCCTCGCACAAAGGTACACATTCTGAAAATGGAAGTTGTGAGACATGGGTCCGATTATGGTATTTTGGGACCTGCTTCGACTAAGATTGTGATACGGTGGAAGACGTGTGATGAGAGATGCTATCACTTGACAGATGAGGGTGATGATTCCACTAGGAAAATATCTGATGATAAACATCGTGTGTTGAGTGGAATATTTGTGTTTGAGTTGAACCTCGATAATGATAAGATCTTGGTGCACAATGTCGAGAGTTTGGAAATTTGCGATGACCATGAGCGGAAGTTTGACGATGTGTTTGGTGGGAATTTGGCTAAATGTTGAGTTGGGCTGAGGCCTTGAAGATATATATAGTACATAGAATAAAGGTGGATCTACAAACATATATATCATCAAGTTCATTTTCTTCTATTAAAAATTAGGGTTCTAGACCACCTAGCCTTGACCAGCAGACTAGGTAGGGTAGGTAAAAATGGTATCTAATGCAGATGGTTAGTGGTTGTAACAAGAGAGAAAGGGGTGGATGGATTAGTACCAGTCCAGTTTCTCAAACTTCAATGGAGAGTTCTTGATCACGTCAGGGTGTAGCTCGTTAATCTTCTTGTACGATCCGTCGTGAACACACACTGGGTTCTGAATCTTAATCAAAGGAGTTTGAATCGTTGGACTGAACGGAGTGTTTTGCAAAGAATCAGCAGTGTCAAACAGATCTTCTTCACTCTCCTCATCTTCCAATTGGCCAAAATCGTCGCCAGTAGATGCGGTGGAGAACTCGCTTGTTGATGATGAAACAGGAGGAGGTGTCTCAAGATCCAAGCCAAAGAGCAAGTCGTCATCGTCGTCGTCATCGTCGTCGTCGTTTAATGAGAGTGCACAAACCTCCTTCATGACGGTGACCAAAGGCTGTTTCTTCATTGTCTCATCGTCATGATCATCAGCTAGGAGGAACGAGTACGAGTAGCCCTTGACACAGCTGAGCTGGAAGAAGTAATCCAAGCTGCGGTATGTTGGGTTCAGTTGTAGTAAAGTCAAGATACAGTCAAAGCCAAACTTGGAGAGCGAAGGGTACCATTCAAACAGCACTAATGGATCAGCGACAAAACGGCAGAAATTCGCATCAGACATGTTGGCGATCTTCCAGGGACATCTCTTGAACAATACGTACAAGAGTGTGATCCCCAAAGACCAATAGTCTGCAAACTTGGTGTTGTAGCTAATAGTCTTCCCACTGTTCTTTGCCGTAGCTGTGGCTGTCGGTGTGGCTGTCGCCGATTGGTGTTTGAAGAAAGTCTCTGGAGCCATGTACTTCTCAGTGCCAATTAATGGGTCGATTGCATTGATTGAAAGTGTCGACAACCCCCAATCGGTCAACTTGAAGGACTTTCCCCCATCAATCAGAATGTTCTCTGGTTTAATATCACGATGGTACACACCCTTGGCGTGAGCGTGGGAAATCACATGGTACATCTCCTTGATCAGCGTCTTGAAGTGCAAACTGTGAGAATCGTTGCCTGGACTGGCAATGTAGTCGTACAAGTCGCCATTCTCACAGTACTCAAACACAAGCCAGTAGAAACCTGCAGTTTCAAAGTGGTTCTCCAGCGAGCAGAGATTGTCGTGTGTGTGGCTCAAACGCTTCAGGATGCTGAGCTCATGGCGAGCAATAGCAGCAGCGCCACGCTGCTGCTTTGACATGGCTTTGATGGCTACTAGCTTCTTATCGCTGCTGCTGTTCGCCAGCGTGTCTAGTCCCAGAACAACCTCGCCATAAGACCCCACTTGAAGAGGCTTGACAAAGCTGTAGCGGTCAGCAAGTAGCAGAGAGGCAGTCTTGAATAGGGAGAGTTCGTCGGCCATGTGAGAGATGATTATGAGCTGTGGATGATGATGTTTAGAAGTTGAAATAAAAACGAGGGAGTGGTTGGGTTGGTCAAAAAGGTGGAATCTCGATTGGTATTTAAAAGCCACCGCCACCACTGATAAGGGAACCCAAAAAAAAACGTCACACGCCACACAGCAGAAAGCCGCGGCGCGAAATGATGAAAGTTCTGGAACAAACCTGGCCGGAACTCCCGGGAAACCGGTTTACCGCCCAACCGCGGCCGACTGCCCGGGAGCGAAGACCAGCCACCAGCACAGGTCAGATGCCCAGCTGGCCCTGGCTGGAGATACTTACCCGGTTGAAAATGACTCACAGCAATCGAGAGGAGATCCGGAACGGAATTCGGACATCAATGTTTACATAATCACTGATAAGGAAGTGAAGTCGCATATTATTCGATATATATACATTAATCAATCAATCAATCAATCTTAATAGTCACCGTAGACACCCACAGTAGCAATGACAAACCCAAGGGTGCTGATAGCAGCGATAATCTTGTTGGCAAAGTGGGAGGCGTCGAGGGCATTCTGAGCAGTAATCTTGTTCAAGTGTTGGGCAACATCCTGTTCAGCATTATCCTCCTCCTCTTCTTCTTCACCGTTTTCATCCCCAGCAGAGGAGGTGTCTCCCAAGTCCTTGTAGACGGAGTTGTCCAACTCAGAACGGTATTCCTCCTTGTTCTTCTTTGATGGCGTAGCAGCAGGAGCAGAAGCAGCAGAAGCTTCTTTAGAACCTTTAAACAGTTGAACTAGTTCCCTTCTCGCCACAAGTAGGTAGACAAAACTTGACACAGGGAAGACAAGTGCAGAGTAAATGAGGTATGGGTGCTGGTACTTCTCAGGGGCACCAAAGTATGCCATTTGGAAAGCAGCAGAGGACACCGCTCCGAGCACAGTCAAAACGGCCCCGTGGCAGCACAGTTTTCTCTTGATTAACGTAGTGGCGGCGGCGGTGGCGGTTGTAGAGCTGACGACAAAGGACAAAATCTCATGCGTGGAGAGCACGTTCGTCGCAACAGAGCCGGCATAGAGGCCTAGCGTAGTTACACCGACAGTCTTGATCACAGCGAGGCAAGTTCCCATCTTTTGAATGAATACGAGTTGAATTGGTTTTGCTTTTGTTTTTAGTTGTGTGAAAGCAAGCTGCCTTTTTTTATATATTTTTGTGCTTTTGTATTTTTGTATTTTTGGTTTTGTACACAGGGCTTCGTAACCTTTATGGTTATACACTATGGGGACGCTTGGAGGAGATGTCTACAGCATGATTCTATTCTTCGCACAATGTCCATTCACAGGTAGTCTTCTTCAGAGTCTTCTACCCAATTAACCCCCGCCTCTTCATCATTATCATTATCATTATCATCCTCTTCTTCTCCTTGGGAGCCCTCGCTGACACACTCTTTTTTCTTTCCAAAGTTTTGGAACGCGGCGTACTTCTCCAATAGGATCTCATCCTTGCGTTTTTGCTTCTGGATTCTCTTATTGAAACGGCTAGTTGATGTCAAGTGAACCAGCCTCTGATGCCTGTTGTATGAGTCCTTCCGCTTGAACACTTTTTTACAGCCATCAATACCACAAGAAAATATTTGAACACCTTGGAGAATTTCATCCCCACTTATGTTAATTGCCATCTCATGCTGCGCCACACAGTGTCTTCTTACCTCTGCCTTGCGTGGTAGTCCCAAAATCGACCACGGACAGTCTTGGAATGGACACTTGTGAGGACGATGGACTCGAAACTGATCAAGATGCTGTGCCAGTTTGAACAAATCGGGAAAAAACTCAGTGCAGTGGGCACACTTGTAGATACCCTTTTTCTTGATCTGTGAAATCTTCTGATGAACAGCAGGGTTTCCAAGAATCTGTTCGTAGACTGGGACATAATTTGAATCACCACCATCATCATCATCATCATGAGCAGCAGCAGCAGCAGTAACTTGTTTTAGCTGGCAGTTTATTGGGCTCTTCAACCCATTCAACTGTTTTAATTTCTTAGTCACGGTGGGGGTGGTCTTTTTGAGTTTCCTCGTTGGACTCAACGTTTTTCTCCAGTCTTCAACCAACATCAACTCACTTGCTAGGGGTGACCCCAGCACACTTTCACTTTCTTCAAAACTTCGCAACAGTATTTCAGCGGTGACCTGTTCGTCATAGTCACCACTGCCAATACTCTCCGTAGCTGTGTCGTCAACCACTCTGTCAGGCTTCAACAAACTCAAAGAAGAGTCATAAACCTCGTCCAGAGGATACGATAGAGGCTCAATAGGTGTCAACAATGGGTTCACCCATACATCACTTTCATTGGTTCTTGTCGTTGTCGCCGCCCCATCAGGTGAATCACAGGGGCTCACACCCCACTGACTGCTCATCAAACTAAGGTCTTCTTCATCCATATCATCAAGGTAGACATTACTCTCTCTTACCGGTCTATTTCCGTCCATTCCAAACGAGTAACTGAATCCGTCTTGAATACCACTGCCCGATTGGGAGACGAGTAACGGATCCACTAAGATAGGACTGGTATCGACTGTACTCGGACTCAGCTTCGTGGTATTTGAGTAGCTCGGGGTGGGAAGGGTATAGTCATAGTTCTCTAGTTCTCCATGAGGGTACAAATGCTGCTGGAGGGTCATACTAGAGACGTAACTAGAACCGCAACCCCAATGATGAGAAGGATTTTCTTGTTTGTGAGTGGTGGTACCGTGATGTTTGTAGCTTCTACTTGTATCATATTGGTTATGGCTATTGTCGTTCTGATTGTTTTGGACCAGGTCCAAGACCTGTTGCTTTAAACGTTTTGGGTCCTGTGTACTCATCAAAATATGTTGGGATGATTGGAAGACGGTGTTGAATTTTTTTGTTTCTTTTGTTCTTCACCAGTCGGTTCGAAACTTTGAAACAAATTCGTGACACAAATGGGCGCTTCCAGTTTGCTATATATCACCTCAGGTTGGCCAGGTAGGAAATATCGGCACTTTTGACACTCAGTGATAGAATAATGTTTAAAATGCATGCTGGTAGGTATGAAACAATTAAACTGCTAATCCTATAGAAAACTTTCATTGTATACAAATGTAATGCAATACACTGCGGCATTCTGCACGCATGGCCCACTTTGAAACAAATTTGTACAAACCCGTATCGGGAAGTTGCAAAATCGCCTCAAAGTTGTTTGCCAAAAGTCAAAAAATAAAGTTTCCTAAATAAACTTCTTGGGAGTTACAGTCCGGCGTAGTTACTTGGTGTTATGTGTAGATTGGTAGTACACACAAGGGATCTCAGGGGCACGCTCTCATATACGTACGCTGCTAATAAATATGGCCTAAACAAAACTTCCAGTATATTAGAAAGAGTGCCGGTAGCTTCTGTGGGAGTATGCGGAGGAGGAGGTTTGAAAAAAAAAATTAAAAAACCACAGGCTGCAACAATAGCTTTAGCGTTCTCAAAGTTAAATAGGAGTGGCGAAACCGTTGGATATATGAAAACACGAGTTGTCTGGCTTGGCTGCAGATCTTGTTTTTGGGAAATGGTACGGAGATTGTATTGTTGCTACAGTACCAATAAGATCCTTGCTTGGACATTGAACCAGGGCTCCAAAAGGGTTCAATTCGTTGGTCTTTTCTTTTTCTACTCGTTCACTTTTGGGGGAGACTTTGCTATTCGTAATGCACTATGGCCCATTACTGCCGCACTATTATCCAAATTGGTTTTGCGAAGATAGTTGTGGTCATATATGAAACTTGTCAAAAGTACTATTAAAGGGAGCCTACTTGCAAACCACCACACGCGCACACACCTACAAACAACCACATACTCCATAAGCTTTGAGTTTAGCTTAGGGTGATGGTCCCCCACCGATAGAGGGTAAATATAGGATATGTACGTTAAGGGATGAGGCAGGACCTCAATTATTATTTCTCAACTCAACAGTGCGACAAAGAGGAGCCTACCCGATCCGCTTTTTATTGGTTCCGACACCTAAATTCACATACACTATTAGCTTGGGAGGCGGGCACTGAGACAGAATGAACACGCTTGGTATATATTTTCGTATCTACTTCAGCACACTTCAGCACACACACACACACACACAGAGACATATCTGGTGTGGTTTTATGGAGTGCTTTTTTGCTTTAAAGTTTCTGAGATCTGGTGCTCTGGTAAAAAAGACAGCACCGCTGGCTGCATAGTACTTCTGCATCTCCTCAATAGGAATCAACTTTAAATTACGGGATGCATACGACGCTCTTAACCAATGGCTTACCGATACCCGATCGATATTCCACCCATGTTAATGCACAGAGAAACCTGCAGCAGCAATAAGGATTAACCTACTCACCTTTGCTATTCTGGTTTAAGAATTCAACCACGGGTGACGGAACCTCTTGTCAACACATATGCACTGATGATTACAGTTACCCCTACATCAGGGTCTCATCCATCGTCATATGACACGAGACACACGGAGGATATCCCCCACAAGAAACGTTGAACATTTGTGCGTTCTAAATGCACCCGGCCGCTTCCGTTACATGTGCTAGTTCCTTATGCACCTACCAAGACGGGCCACAACACGAGAGCTACCATCCATATCCGCATTTTGCAAAATAACGGATAATCAGTTCTAGGTTACTGACCGGGAATCTTCACGAAACTCCCCTTTTGGCACTTTGTTTATACAAGAAGCTTTCGCTTTCTGACATCTTCCAATACTTGATAGTAGGAAGGAGAAAAACGACGTCGTTTATTAGGCCACTACCTTCCCTAAGCAGGAATCCATATATTCCACGAGAATAACAATGCCATCAGGCTGTTTGTTACAATATGAAGCTGGGTTTAAGTTCAGTGATTAGTAAGCATGGACGAGGTACGGTAGAGTTTTGTTGCATATGACGACTGAGGTGACGTTTCTACAGGGCATGTGGAAGTAGGGAGAAAATCGCACAGAAACAGCACTTCGTCGTTTTTTAAATCATACATTATCAAGAATATAGTACAGTCAATGTACATTCATCATCACACACACTAGATACATAAGATTAGTTTTGGTTAATTTCCAATGGAGTCAAACGCAAGTATGGCTTAACAATTCTGAACTTTGGGAACAGAGTCTTGGCCTCATCGTTAGAGACTGATGGGTGGACGATAACATCATCACCTGGAACCCAGTTGATTGGAGTGGTGATTCTATTCTTGTCACCAGTTTGCAAGGAGTCCAAAACTCTCAAAACCTCAGCAGTGTTTCTACCAGTAGAGGCTGGGTAGGACAAAATCAAACGGACGCTCTTCTTTGGGTCAATAATGAAGACAGATCTGATGGTGAATTGAACACCCTTATCATCAACGTTGGTGGCATCTTGGAAATCAATCATGTCATATTGGTAAGCAATCTCTCTCTTTGGGTCAGCAACGATTGGGAAAGATAGTTGGGAACCAGTGATCTCATCAATGTCTTTGATCCAGGCCTTGTGGGAGTCGGCATTGTTAGCAGAAAGACCAACCAATTTAGCACCTCTCTTCTCAAACTCTGGTTGCAACTTGGCAAAGGCACCTAGCTCGGTGGTACAGACTGGAGTGAAATCGTCTGGGTGGGAAAACAAGACGACCCAGTTGTCACCGGCATACTCGTAGAAGTCGATAGGACCGTTGGATGTGTCGGCTTGGAAGTTTGGGGCTTTAGAACCCAGTCTTAGGGTGGCACCTTCTGGTTTTGGAATAGACATTGTGGCTTCAAGAGTTGTCGATCAACAACTTTGGAGCAAAGCACGAGTCGAGTTGAAAACTGGGAAGCCCTTTTATATATAAGGTGTTACCACCCTCGAGGAAAGAATGCAAATTTCACGTGACTTGACATTAGCCACAACAGCAGCCCAGAGGCAAGAGGTAACACAACACACCTTTTAACCACCACCAGCCACAGTCAGAAATTGCTGACTGTGAATTCACGTGTGAGAGAGCGAGCAAGGGGTTTCCTCCTAATATTTCCAACTTTATCATCAACTTTTGGATCAATGTTCTCTACCTCCATTTCATTCTGTCCACTGTTCCATCTGAAAACCGTGGTGGACCCGACTGAAACATAAAAATAACACATCATCCGGAAAACTTTATCCAGAGGTGGGATGGTGGTATACCTGATGTGTGTATCTACAGACAATCTCTTTTTCTCATGTTCATTACAAACTAAATAAATACAAAACAAACAACCCAACTGACCCACGAATCCCAATATCTATACACATTGATGCGATTGTGCCTTGGACTTATAAAGCCTTTCCTTTTTTTTGTTCTTTCTTTCTTTGATGTACCGTCGTAGCGATTTCTCCTTTTTCTTTTAAACGGTCTCCAAAACTACATCACTGTAACCAGAAGTAACCTTCTTACCCTTCTCCTCAGAAGCTTCACCGTGCAGGGCCAACAAAGAACCTAGATCGAATTTAGGTTGCTTCAATAGCTTGACCTTTCTAATGTGAACGTTTTGCAATGGGAAGATGTTTCTGGTGGACTTCTCAATCTCACGAGAGATAACCTCTGGGATCAGCTTGGAGGTTAATTGGGCCAAAGTGGAGTTTTGAACTTCTCTGGTGATGATATCGGACATGGTCTTTCTGATGGCTCTAATGTGGGAAGATTGAGCATAAGTGGTCTTCTTGATTTGGTTGGATTGACGCTTGGTGAATGCAATACCGAAAACTCTGACAATGTAGTCATCGGATGTCTTAGCAGTAACGTTAGCCTCAATCAAAGTTTGCCACTTTCTAACCAATGATCTCAACTTGTCAGAGGTAAAGTCCATACCATGAAAGTTGGTCAACAAGTTGTTACCTTGGACCTCATCAACTCTCAATTTGATGTTTCTGAAAGCATAGTCCTCAGAACCTTGCAAGTCAGCTAGGGAAATCTCAACGATACGACCCTTCAAGGCATCAGCAGAGTTTTTCAAACCGGTGGACTTGTTAACCAAGGTCTTACCAACGTTTCTGTTCTCAAACGTGGATGGGGCCTTGATGTCAAACCACTCCTTTCTGGTGAATGGGTCAACGACCTTCTTCTTCAAACCCTTCTTACCCTTGGACAATCTCTTATTTTTACCAACAGCCATCGTGAATGTGTTTGTTGTACTTGTTCAATTCGAGACTCTTTACCTTTACACACTACACTTCAAAGAATTTTTCACTTTTTTTTCACAGATTTTTCAGAAACTCCTGCGGCCCATACCAAAATATTATTATATAAGAAATTACGTAACATTTACACATCCAAACACCAGTATTGTGACTGCAAAATTTATACTTGTTCCTTAACAACAGACAACTGCTGGTAGTTTGGCAAAAGACTCGCACAGGGTAAGTTTTGGGTGAAAGACTTTTTGACTCCTAAACATATTGTACACTGGGAGAGGTTACTCTCATATGTTGGTGTGTGCGTGATGTTTTTTTTTAGCTGGAAAGTGGATTGGAATGGATTGTGAAATAATAGCTAACTGAGAGGTTACCCTGTTTAAAGGACAATAACTTGGTAGATTCACCGGTTCAAAATAGCAGTCAGTTGGTCTTTTGATAGAAGTTCAGAATACCTCAAGAGTCTATAGTCTTCGACCTTGACGAAGACACTTGTTTTTACCAACGGTCTACATTTACCCAGCTCTTCTAATGGTTCTACCTGGAACATTAGTTTTCAGTTGATTACCGGGGACGCACTAGTATCCGTAGTTGTCATCAACTCGCAAAGGGAGAGAACTTGTTCAACTACGCTTTAAGTTTGTATAGGAATGCCCTGAATCCCGAAAGACAACAAAGAGTACAGTACAAATAAAAACACACAAAAGAAAGTCTCTTCACCATCCACGCACACACGCACACGCGCACACAGGGAAACAAAAATCCTCAAAAAGTAAGAGACTGGTTTTGACTGGATGTTGTTTTCAACTTGACACTTATGTTTGATCCATCGAAGTGACACTGACATAGCATCAAATCATCATCAAATCAAATCGAATCATTAGGTACATTTCGGAATGTGTCAAAGTATTCCACTCATAACCTTTCCCATTTCAGAGACTCGAAGAAAGTTTTTCAATGGGATTCAAATTTTAGGCGATGAGGTCCTTTGACGTATCAATTTGAAACAAAAACGATACCCCGTCCAATCATCAGAGATGTCAGAAAAGATCAAGGATAAGAAGAGAAAGGCTTCCAGTGAGGAAGAGAAAGTTGAGAAGAAGAGACTAAAGAAGGAGAAGAAGGAGAAGAGGGAGAAAAATGAAAAGAAGGAAAAGAAGGAAAAGAAGGAGAAAAAGGAGAAGAGAGATAGTTCTGAAAAGAAGGTGTCTAAAGAGCCATCATCATCATCCTCTTCTTCTGCCTATGTTCAGAGTTCTGAACTTTCCAACCTTCCACAGTCAGATGTCGATGCCTTTTTCCAAGAGAATGATGTTACTGTTGAGGACTCGAGTGAATTAAAGCTCAGACCACTCCTTTCTTTTTCCCATGTCTCTTTCGATTCGAAGATTCAGTCTCAGATCTCCAAGTTCCCAAAGCCAACTCCGATCCAATCTGTTTCTTGGCCATACTTGCTCGCAGGCAGAGATGTCATTGGTGTCGCTGAGACTGGTTCTGGTAAGACTTTTGCCTTTGGTGTCCCGGCCATTGACAATCTGATCACCACTGGTGCAACCAACGGGATCAAGGTTCTTGTGGTTTCCCCAACCAGAGAGTTGGCCTCCCAGATCTTTGACAATTTACAGAAGTTGACTGACAAGGTTGGCTTGAACATTGTTTGTTTGTACGGTGGTGTTCCAAAGGAGCCACAAAGAAGAGACTTGAAGAAGGCTAACGTTGTTATCGCTACCCCAGGTAGATTGATTGATTTGATGAATGAAGGTTCAGTGGATTTGTCCAAGGTGAGTTACCTTGTTTTGGATGAGGCTGATAGAATGTTGGAGAAGGGGTTTGAAGAGGATATCAAGAACATTATGAGACAATCCAATGATGACAACAGACAGACCCTGATGTTCACTGCCACCTGGCCGAAGGAGGTCCGTGAGCTTGCTAGTGGCTTTATGAAGAGCCCTGTTAAGGTCAGTATTGGTAACACAGACGAACTCAGTGCCAATAAGAGAATCACCCAGATTGTTGAGGTGGTGGAACATTTCTCCAAGGAGAAGAAGTTACTCTCTTTGCTCAAACAATATCAATCTGGCGAGAAGAAGAACGACAAGATTCTGATCTTTGCCCTGTACAAAAAGGAGGCTGCCAGAATCGAAAGACTGTTGATAAATAACGGCTACACTGTATCTGCTATTCACGGCGACTTGTCCCAACAACAGAGAACTCAGTCGCTGGATGATTTCAAGAAGGGGAAAACTGCTCTGCTCCTTGCCACAGATGTTGCTGCTAGAGGGTTGGATATCCCAAACGTTAAGACGGTTATCAACTTGACTTTCCCACTGACTGTCGAGGATTATGTCCATAGAATTGGTAGAACTGGTAGAGCTGGCCAATACGGTACTGCACACACCTTGTTCACTGAACAGGAGAAGCATTTGAGTGGTGCCTTGATCAACGTGCTGAAGGGTGCGAACCAACAGGTTCCTGACGAGCTTCTCAAGTTTGGATCACACACCAAGAAGAAGGAACATGGTGCCTATGGTGCGTTCTTCAAGAACGTTGATATGAGTGTCAAGGCTAAGAAAATCACCTTTGATTAAGAAAGTCGAGACCATCTCTGTATATTAGTTTGGTATTACACAGTATACACAGTATAAGTATATACACTTATACAATCTACTCTGCAAGTGTAGACTTCTTGTCTTAGATGTCCTTCTCTTTATAGACAGATCTTTCGCGAAATAATGATCAGATCTTTCTTTCTCCTAAATGTGACTATGGACTCTGAATCTGCATTTTCTGTTAAGTAAGCAAAAAAAAAGCATAGCCTTCTTTTATATCAAAGCATTTCGATCCAAGTAGAAGGAGAAGAGAGAAAGTAGTCTCTTGATCAAAGAATCTATATGTCCAGTTCCAAAGTTTTCTCTAGAGATGAGATCGAGCACAGAATCGCTTTGGGTGACGCTATTGTCATTTTTGACAACAACGTGCTCCGGCTAAACCGCTGGCTGAAATACCATCCTGGTGGTGATAAGGCTGTATATCATCTGATTGGGCGTGATGCTACTGATGAAATGATTGCTTACCATTGTGATGAAACACAGAGCACTTTTCTCAAGTGGAAGATTGGTGTCGTTCAAGGCAAATGGAAGAACATGCTCCCGCCTATCCAGGGGGGTAGATATAGAACACTGGACCAACAGAGACTAGAGGAGAAGAATTTGGACACTGGAGCGTGCGCATCTGATGGTTCTACGCTTGTTGATCCATCAGAGTATGAACCTAAGAGACCGCGTATGGTTGGCGAGGCTGATGTGAAGATCGAGCCGAAGATTCCACAGGGAATGATCCCATCGCTCTCCACAACTGAAGCATTCAAGAAGAAAGTCATCAAGGACCCAAGGGATGTTAATGAGAATTATGATAACGGGTTGGTTGAGCAAGATCTGAAAGATTTCCCGCCATTAGACTACGATACCCAGCAGTTCTTGTCTGACGAGTACAACAAGCTTCATCAAGTGATAATTGACGGAGGTTATTACCAGTGCAACTACTGGGCCTATGGGGTAGAAGCTCTGCGAATCAGTTCTTTGCTCGTCGCATCATTCACACTGCTCTATTTTAGAAGGTATGTTTTGAGTGCTGCAGCACTTGGATTCGCATGGCAACAGATTGTCTTCATTGTTCATGATGCAGGTCACATTTCAATAACACACGGGTACCAGACAGATAACATCATTGGGATGACCCTTGCCTCATACATCGGTGGTCTATC
Organism: Barnettozyma hawaiiensis; assembly: GCA_003706665.2. Lineage (NCBI taxonomy): Eukaryota > Fungi > Ascomycota > Saccharomycetes > Phaffomycetales > Phaffomycetaceae > Barnettozyma > Barnettozyma hawaiiensis. The sequence continues at coordinate 29,851 of PPLY02000041.1, read as the reverse complement.
TATTGGCTGGTGGAAGAGAAACCATAATGTACACCACTTGATCACCAACGACCCTGTGCACGATCCAGATATCCAGCATTTACCCTTTTTCGCAGTGTCGACGAGACTGTTCAACAATGTTTATTCCACCTATTATGAAAAGTTCCTTTGGTTTGATAAGTTTGCACAGAGACTGATTCCTATTCAAGATAAGATGTACTATATCCTGATGTCCTTTGGAAGGTTCAACCTTTACAGACTATCGTGGCAACATGTCCTCATGGGCCAAGGTCCAAGACACGGAAAGGCTGCCTGGTTCAGATACTACGAGTTGTGCGGATTGGCACTTTTCAACTATTGGTTCTTTTACCTGATTGTCTACAAGCACATTGAGAACAACTGGGATCGCTTCCTCTACGTGATGGTGAGCCACGTGGTTACAATGATTGTCCATGTCCAGATCACTCTGTCCCACTTTGCAATGTCTACATCCGACCTTGGTGTCTCTGAAGGATTTCCAAGCAGGCAGGTAAGAACCACAATGGATGTGGATTGTCCAGAGTGGTTGGACTACTTTCATGGAGGGTTACAGTTCCAAACGATCCATCATTTATTCCCCAGAGTCCCAAGACACAACTTTAGATCTATTCAGCCTCTTGTCATTGGGTTCTGTGAAAAGGTTGGATTAAAGTATTCTATCTACGGTTTTGTGAACGGTAACAGACACGTTATTAGCAAGCTGAGTGAGATTGCAGAGCAGGCAAAGATCCTACAGGCTTGCACACAGAGTTTAAAAGATGAGGCTAAGAGAGATGGCACAATCTTCCCAGAGTTGCATTGAATAAAGCACATCATATATATATTTATAAACTTCAGAGTCACAGAGATCCATGGATTCGTTGTAGTATTAGACCCACCACCACAAGTTGATATGCTTATGTAAACATTATCAGCTGTATAAATCGAAGACAGACAGAAACAACACAAACACAAACCTAAACACAAACCTAAACCCAAACCAACTTACGAACTTCCTCTTCTGCCCGGTCTCCTCTCATTGAGATTGCCCTTTTGGTTTTATTTATTTTGCCAATGACCAATCTCAAGTTGAAGCATCTTTTCAAGGGAAAAAGTTCAACAAGAAGCAGATCATCTAGTAAAACCGGCAATAGCAAGAACATGGCACCAATTATCGATTATAACGACCCTCCACTAACGCCATTAAGCCTCGAGGGTTACTCCCCCACCACAAGAAACAGGCTTCTCTCAGTAGAGCTCGGTGAAGAAATACGTGGGCTCCTCCCAGGCAGGCTGCAGATTAGCGGAGACTGGCATTTGCTCTACTCTATGGAGCAACACGGAGCTTCACTCAGCACACTGTATCGCCAAGTGAAACCATCATCATCATCAGATAGCCGGTTTAATAGAAATGGATACGTGATTGTTGTCCTCGACAGGAATGGTGGTGTGTTTGGGGCTTTCACAAATGAGTTCTTGCATCCAACGGATAGTCACAGATATTATGGGAACGGCCAGTGTTTTCTTTGGAAATGCAAAGAGATCCAGAATGGTAGTGGTGGGGAAGAAGAAGGGACATCGTTACAGTTTCAAGGGTTCCCATACACGGGGCTGAATGATTACATTATTTATTGCACGAGTGAGTTTTTGTCTATGGGTGGTGGAGATGGATACTACGGGATCTGGATGGATAAAGACCTTCTTACTGGCACAAGTAACCGTTCATTGACCTTTGGGAATGACCTCTTGAGTAATGAAGGCGAGAAGTTTGGCATTTTGGGTTTGGAGGTATGGCGTGTCGGTTAGTTTTATCCCACCACATACACACCACATACATAATACATACACATATACACCCTACGATCACAAATCATACCCAAAAAGAGTGTTAGATGTAAATTTCCTCCTCACGGTCCTCGTTGCTTTGTTCATGTCGCATTAATTGATGGATATCTGATGTAGGTGAGATGACCTTATCCGTAGCCTGTGCAAACTCAATGGGGTATTTGGCCTTGACATGTGCCTCTAAGGAGTCTGCCTTCGCCTTGGCCCATTTGAGATCTTTAGACACTTGACTTAGCATCTTTAAGCCCTGCTTGAACCGTACCTTATACTCATTGAGTCGCTCTTCTGCCTCTTTCTGTAACTGTTGTAGTTCCATCTCTTTGCTCTTGAGTTGACCAGAGGTCTGGGCCTGGAGAGCCATGCTTCTGTGAAACTCGATCCCGGAGAGTGCACCATTAAGGGCATCGTTGAGATACTTTACACTGTCAAAACCATCCCCCAACTCCTCATTCTCCACAAGAGAGTCCTCATATGAATCAGTAGACACCTGGTCATCGTTGTCAGTGTCAGAATCGCTGTGAAATATCGGAGGAGTCGCAACGACAAAGTCACGGGAATTGACAGAAGGCTGCCTGCTATGAAGAGACTGTGAGGACATCGGAACAGTTCACTTCACTCCGCCTCCTTGCTTTTATTGTCTGTAGTTTGTTTCCAGTGTGCTGTTTGTTTTGCCTCCTCTCTACCTTTGTGACAAAATCACGTGATTTACAAATGGGTTAAAAGCAGGGTAACTGGTTTTCCAACTGGCGGCCCTACTGGCGGCCCTACTGACTACAGAAACTATCGCCCATACACAGTGAGCACAAACCCACCTACTCCATCCCCAAGTTTTGAGCAGTAACTCCGGACACAATGTCTATACAATGTCCAATGGCACATCAACTAGCCTTGAGTTGACAAACCGGAAATTAGGTTTTAATCCGACCCCGGCTTGTCTTTTTTTCCCGTGTTTACAATCACCATTTTCAGGAAAATTGCCTACTTAAGAGAGAAGACAGACAAGAGTTAGTACAACAGCAACAGCAGCCACACAAATGAGCAGCTCAAATGCAGAGGTGATCAAGAATCGGCTAAGACCATTCGGCATTGGTTTTGAGAAGTCTCTGACGGATCTGATCAGAGGAATCCGTGCGAACAAGGATCCAGAAGCCCAGGCAAAGTTTCTCGCTGGAGCGATCGAAGAGTGTCGCAAAGAGACACGCTCTCCCGACCTGGATCTCAAGACAATGGCCGTGCTGAAGCTGGCCTACCTTGAGATGTATGGATTTGACATGTCCTGGGCGAACTTCCATGTGATGGAGGTGATGTCTTCGCCCAAGTTTCAACAGAAACGTGTGGGCTACCTAGCCGCCGTGCAAAGCTTCAGAAACGACAATGACATTTTGATGCTCACTACGAATCTGCTCAAGAAGGACCTCAATTCCTTAAAGACCACAGAGACTGGTGTTGCATTGAGTGGCATTTCAACAGTGGTTTCATCTGCGCTGGCTGCAGACGTCACTGACGATATCATCAAGATGCTCAACCACTCCAAACCATACATCAGAAAGAAGGCAGTATTGGCCATGTACAAGATCTTTCTCAAATATCCAAATGCATTGAGAACGAATTTGGAAAGACTGGCATCAAAGCTGGACGATGACGACCATACTGTTGTGACAGCTACCGTCACAGTAATTTGTGAACTGTCGAAAAAGACTCCAAAGCTCTTGGTGGATCTCGTTCCGAGACTCTACATTCTTCTCACTGAACCGGTCAACAACTGGATGCTCATCAGACTGTTGAAGCTTTTTGCCTCCTTGACTCTTGTCGAGCCAAGACTCAAGGGTAAGCTTCTAGAACCAGTCAGTGAGTTGATGCTCACGACAAAATCCAGCTCAATTGTCTATGAAGCTGTTAATTGTTTAGTAGCAGGCAACATGATTGAAACTGATGATTTTGAGGTTGCAAGAATGTGCTTGGAGAAGCTAGTTGAGTTTTTCAAGTGCGATGATTCTAACTTGAAGTATGTGGGGCTCTTGGCTTTCCATAAGATTGGTAAAATCAACTCTGAATTTATTACAGATTATAGGGATACGATTCTGGACTTTTTGGATGATGATGACATAACCATCAGAGAAAAGGCATTGGAATTGGTTCATGGAATTGTGGATGAGGAAAATCACTTTGCAGTTGTAAAACAACTAATGACCCAGTTGGTGCCCATGGATGATGATGACGATGACGATGAAGAGGATCAGGGGACAGGGGAGACAAACAGACGTCTGCAAATCCCACAGCCACATCTCAAAAAAATCAACGTTGTCCTATCAGAGGAGTACAAGACCAATATCGTGAAGAAGATTCTAGAGATCTCCTCTGCGCAAAACTATGCCAACATTCCATCATTTGAGTGGTACCTTGCTGTGATTTCAGATCTTATTGACCTCTCTCTAGTGAACAACCTGAAAACTGGTAGTCTTCTTGGCGTCCAGATTCGTGAACTGGCTGTCAGAGTTCCTAGTATCAAACTAGACGTCGTGTCAAACGCAATCAGGATCCTTGCCAATGAGAAGATCTTTGAAAAATTACCGAGTTTGCTAACAGAAGTGTTCTGGGTTGTTGGTGAATACTCAGATGTCTGTAGCAGTGGGGATGACTTGATTAAGTCGTTGATTGGCGGTTGCAATGATGTAAGACTGCTTAAATTGAAGCCAGAGGTGATTATCATTTCGATCCCTGCTCTGGTTAAAATTTATTCGAATTTCATCAACAGAGAAGCACAATGGGATTCATTTAAAAAACAGGAGGTTATTGAGTTGACAAATCTGATCCTCAATTTCTTGAATAAATTAGCCACATCGAAGTACTTTGAGATCCAGGAGCGTGCATGTGAGTTTATTGAGTTTTTGAAGTTGGCTCTTGAGTCGATTGAAAGTCACGACAATGCAGCAATGGATGCGCCACTGCTCCTAACCAATGCAATTCCATCGCTTTTCAATGCCTGGGAGTTGAATCCAATCTCTGCAGGATCACAGCGCAGGATTACCATTCCTGCAGATTTGGATCTCGATACGGTTATCAACAGAGATGCATTTGATGACCTTGACAATTCCTCAGATGAAGAGGATGAGTTGGAGGAGTTTGAGGAGAAGTTGTATGAAGACCATGGAAATGTGACGGACGATACGGAACCTGAAATGGATGAAGATCAAAGAATTCTGGAGATTGAGAACAGGAAGAGGGAAAGACAGGAGAAGTTGAAGGATGATCCTTACTACCTCTCCAACGACTCTGCTTCGCACACGTCTAGGCTGAAAAGCTCAGAGGGTAGGGCTGTGGGTTCATCGTCTTTCACGCCTAGATCGATAACCCCAACCGTTCCTAACTTGATTGATGAGACTTTGATGGAGGCGAAGAAGACGAAGAAGGAGAAGAAGAAGAGAATAAGAAAGAAGGAGAAGGTGTTGGTTCTGTCAGATGAGGTGCTGGAGAGCGCAGTGGATGTGTCACAAGACGTAATGGTGGCCAAACCAGCGAAGGTGACCAATAGCAATAAGAAGAAGTTCCTCATTGACTCGTCTGGATTGGACAACTTTGATATGAACAAAGTCGAAGAAGATGAAGACGATGGAGCTTATGAAGTTTCTAAACTGCGAGAGGAATTGCAAGCCACTTCTATTCAACAGAAAGAAGTCAGCCCAAAACTCATCGAAGATGAAGAAGAGGAAGGTACTGTTGTGATTGTGAGAAAGAAGAAGAAGAAGTCGTTATCAAATGAAGAATCGAAGAAGAAGAAGAAGAAGGCAGTGATGTATGATGAGGATGGTAATGTAGTTGAAAAACCAAGAAAAAAAAAGAAGAAGGTGGAAAAGGAGGAGACTGGGAAGACAGAGGGAGATCAAGCATAGGTAGTTGTTTTTCATAGAAAAGCCAATCACACAGATGGATATCCATTAATGCTGAAATTATTTGGTAGGCGCCACATACAAACACGAAACGTACACGAAAATCGCCTCTTTCTTATCTAAAAAGAGATTATAACAACAGGATTACACAATTAGCCCAAATGTCGTTTGTAGCAACCATCGATGATTCAGAAAACAAAGCGTTCTTCTGTAAAGTTATCAACACCCTGAATCAGTTCAACAACTCAGAGGAGATCAAGTTCACTGTCACTGAGAAGGCGCTGAAACTTTCCGTGTTCAACCGAACGCTGACATCTTATGGTGAAGTCATCATCGAGAAGAGTTTCTTTGGCACATTCGAGTTCAAGAGTGATGGGTTTAACGATGAAGGTGTTAGCTATGAGCACAGTGATGAAGGGGGCGCAGAGATGGTGTACTCCTTTCTAGTACGAGCGAAGGTGCTTGCACTTTTGTTCAAACAGGATCCCGGGGTGGACAGCTACAAGATGAGTTTCAAGTCATCGGGAGATAGCCAGTTAAAAGTCGAGATCAGGAATAGCAATCTGATAAGGAAGGAGTACAATCCATTCTACGTACCGTTCAAAGATGAGAAGTTGAAAGTGGCACAGGAGTACAAGTCGTCTTTTCAAGACTTGGTTCAAAAACAGTACCATGGAGATATGGACACGGCCGATGTTGAAGAGATTAACTATCTGATGATCTGTAACGATATACTGAAAGGGTTCTTGGATAGTATAAGTACCAACACTGAGGATTTCAGGATCGAAGCGAACTCAAGGAGGTTCAGCATGACTGGTTACACGAGGAAGTTGGGTAACAAGGACGAAAATCAGTTGAGGCAGGCAATGGACATAAACATATCGTTTAAGATAAATGAGCTGATAGACTTCAAGCTTTTCAACGATGCGGAGAACAGCGATAAGGTTGTGGTGTTCAGACTGAAGGACTTCAAGAACTTTTTGAGCTTGGGGTTGAACAGCGAGACTGTCGAGATGTGGTTTCGTGGAGCTGCTGATCCGATTCTGTTCGAGATGAACAAGCTTCATTGCAAGATTCAATTTGTGCAGGTGACTGATCCAGCTGAAGGATCACGAGCTGATGCTACCAATATCAAAGTAACAAAGCTGTTCAAGAATGAGGTGCTGTCCAATGCTGATCTTCTCCATACAAACCGGAGACGGAGTACAAAGAAAGACCCGCTGTTTGTACCAGATGAAGATGAAGCCGCTCAGTATACAACAACTCCACCAGAGAACCATACCAATAATGATGACGGTAACGATGATGATGTTGGTGATGATGATGATGGTAACGATTCGGAGGATGACGGTCCGGTCGTTGGATGGAACAATGATGACAGTGATGCCCCCACGATTCCCAAGACCAAACAACAGTTCCTACACGAAGAGAAGAAGAACTACATCAATCAGCTGAACAAACGCCAGCGAGTAGTTGTACATGAAGACAAGCAGGAAATCGGTCCAACACAGGACATTGCTAAAATCAAGGGCATTTTTGACTGAGAACATATATATATCACCAAACACCAAAAAAAGAACATAACCATGGCTAAATAGACTCTTACTTCTTCTCGATAGGAGCAGCAGCAGAAGCAGAAGCAGTGGCAGCACTCTTGCCACCGAGGTAGTGGTAACTCAACCATCTATAACCTTGAGCCAGCTGGGCAGTCTCGTTGACAATGTGGCAGCCTAAGAGGAGGTAGTTCTTTGGAGACACGGCTAGAGCATACCTCATGAAAACTGCAGAGTACACCACCAGCGCAGAGGTCATGGTACCTGAGATCAACTCAGGGTCCTTGTTCAAGTCCATCATAGCGGCAATTGGGATACCAAAGTTAGACACTGGGCCCCAGAAGTGTGTGGTGAACACATACCTATCGTGTGAGGTTTTGTTAGTAGCTTATGTGTGCGTGTGGGGGGTAATCTCGCCCCGGAAGCATTTGAACAGGGAGGAATCACACGTACTTGAAGGTCTCCTTGCTAAAGATTTTTTGTGAAAGCTTCTGCGTGGCAACACGCTGGACCGGCTGGGACATCTTTCACAGGGAAATTCCGTTTCGCGTTGTTGTTGTTGTTGTTGGTGTTGCGTAGAATGTTGGTGATGTACTTTTTTTTTGCCCACCCATCGCAGTGGTGATTTATTTTTTTGTTTCGTTTCGCGGACCCGCCCACCATAGAGTGAGTTGGAGGGAAGAAGAGGGAATGGACCTTATATACGGAAAAGCTAACGACGACGGTGCCCTTGGCGATCTGGGGCTTCCAGTGCATCTGCCAGATGAGTTGGTCACACCAGTGCCAGCTGTTGTTGGCGTCAATCCAGTAACTCGTGAGGCAGATGCGGTCGAGGGGGAGAGCAGCAGCATTCTCGAAGAATGCTCAATACAGGGGACAGATATCAAGTTACAGACACAGGAGGACATTGACGAGTGGATCCGTCAACGTAAGTCGAATTGGATGAAGAAAATATCTAATAGCAGACCACAGGATTGCGAACAGCTCAAGAAAGGACCCGAACAACAACAACAACAACAACAGAAGAGACCATCACAGAGAGTCGAGAAGCCAGATAGTAGGAGCAGGAGAGGCGGAAACTATAAATCTCAGCAAGTCCAAAAACCAAGATTCAATCTCAACAAATCGCTCATTCAAAGAGAACTATCCACCAATGAAAACATCGAGATCATCAGCTTTATTAAGACTCTGTTTGAATCCAAAACTCTCGAACCCTGATGACATTGCTTATGTAATATAAATTATTGCTTATATAATAGATTATATAAACAAAACGCCACCGCTTACGTAAAATGACAGCGAGACCAAAAAAAAGAACAGAAGCCAAATGCATTTATTTGTAACATGACCAACCTTGTTCTATCTACTTTTGTATCTACTTTGTATCTTTCTGAACTATCTCAACACAAGAAGACAGAAGAATGCTCTGGTGGAAGACTTTATCTTTATTCCTAGCCTCTGTTTTGGCTGATAACAAGCCTCTCTTTGACCTCCAATCTAGTGAACTCATTGATGGAGAGTGCTGCGATCTGACATTTGCACAGATTAACCATTTGAACCACAGAATTAGACCCAAGATTGCCAGATTAGTGCATGAAGACTATTTCAAGCACTATCTCTTTCAATTAGACCTCCAATGCCCCTTTTTTGACTGCCAGAGTATCTGCTTCAGTCCCGGGTGTCAACTGGATCTGGATGTGCATTCTGACGAGTACAACTATGATTTGTTGAACAAGAAGGGTGACAAGCTTGGAGATTTGAATGAAGATTCTTTCCTAGACTCTCTGTGCCCCCCAGAGAAAGAAGACGACGATAACGAGTGGTGTGATTTGAATGATAAGGATGGTGTGATTATTGATATTTCAAGAAACCCAGAGAGATTCACTGGTTATATTCCAACACCGGAGCAGAACATTTGGTCCATGATATACCAGAACCAGATTGAAGGTGAATGCAAAATTGAACAAAAGGTGTTTTATCAGATCATCTCAGGCTTCCACAGCTCGGTCTCTACACATTTGTCAAATGAATGGTACCACAATGAGACAGACAGTTGGATACCAAACCTCGAGTTGTTCAAGTTCAAAGTTGGCGACCACAAGGATAGAATGGCAAACATTTACTTCAACTATGCTCTTGTGACAAGATCAATCATCAAGTTTGCACCATTCTTGAAGCAGCACAAATTCAACCCATTAAATGCTCAGAATGATAGAAATATCCACAACCAACTGAAGAGCATTGTCGACGAACTTCCATCCTCACTTAATATTTTCAACGAAGATCTAATGTTTGAGAACCCTGCACTTAAAGAGGAGTTCAAAACCAAGTTCAAAAATGTGACTAGATTGATGGATTGTGTCACTTGTGACCGTTGTCGTTTGTGGGGTAAAATCCAATCAACTGGTTATGCCACTGCTTTGAAGATTCTCTTCACAGACAATCCAGAAGTTTTACATGACATCTCCAAGAATGAGATTGCCAGTCTGTTCAACACTTTTGATAGATTGACCAAGTCCATCAACGCCATCAACTTTTTCAACTACCTAGATTTGAAGAATAAGACTGAAAACGCAGCAGCAATCGAGGAGAAGAAGAACCAAAAGATCAAGGAGGAAGAAGTTAGTGGAAAAGAAAAAGATGAGGACCAAAGTATTAAAACAAAGAGTCAAAGTGAAAAGACCCTTGCTGATAAGTTTAATGAAGAATGCGATGAAATGATGAAGGCCCTCAAATTCATTTGGACCAGTTACATCAATCTACCATATAACTTGAAGAACATCTTCCTTTACAAAATGAACCAATGGTGGGACTCATACATGGGTATACCACCAAGGGACAAAACCGAGTACTTGCATAACATTAGAGTGTGAGTGGGTGGTAAAAACAAAGACGACAGACGACTTTCATGACCTCACATCGTAAATAGATCAATACAACAACAGCAAACAAAAGTAACTACAAGGTACAAGATCATTATGGTGTTCATTACTTGGTGGTGTTAGCGACAGCAGTTTCACCCTTCTTCGCTCTCTTCTTGTAAGGCTTACGCTCCTTACCAGATTTGGTATACTTTCTCTTCTTTCGTTCAGGTTCAGGTGCTCTCTTCTCCTTCTTAGATGTCGTTGCAGAGGTACTGCTTCCATCCTTCGAAACATTTGATACACCATCATCACCCAGGTTCAACTCCTCATCGTCATCCTCAGGATCCTTCAGTCCCTTTAAACTCTTGCCCTCCGAGTTGTCAAACTGCTTTCTGGCATTAATGATATCCTCCTGTAAACGCAACAGATCCACTGCTCTAGAATACTTCACTGGGTCTCGTCTCCAGGTGAATGCAAAGTCGTCAACTTTGATCTTCTGACGGCGCGTCACTTTTGCAAACGCAACGGCCTCATGGCACGTATCCACGATGAAGTTGATGAGGATATCTTCCATGGTGTCAACTGTTTCGGGGAGCGGATCCACAACGTCTCCAAATGCGTACAGCAATGACTTGATATCATTCGTGAATACTTTGGTCTTCTTTCTACGGCGTTCAGCCATCCTGTGTGTATCGTGAGAGAATGATGGCGATGTTGGATGTTCGCTGTTCGTTGTTGCCAGTGTCAGTATCAAAACAAACCCAAAAGGTAACTGGTGGTTACGTAATATATTAAAAAGTTATGTAATTAGGACATCTAGAATCCTGAATTTAAAGACATTAACTAGCGGCGGCCGGCGGCGGCGGCAATTTTTTTTGCCCTGGCGGAAGGCAAACAGGGAAACTCACACCGGCAAGAGAAAAGAAAACCGTTTCAAAACAGCTAAAAACAACGAACGGAGTGTTTGTGTCACAAAAAAATCATTTCTTGTTGTTGTTTGTCAATCGACCTCCCCACTATATAAGATGGCTGGAGCCGCCAGTAGCAGCGCAGTGGTCACTACAGCGGCTAGGCGCAAGAAGACCAAGACGTTCACTGGATGCGGTACTTGTCGTTCACGAAAAATCAAGTGCGATTTGGGCAAACCATCTTGCCAGCGGTGTGAACGGAGCGGGCTCCAGTGTGCTGGTTATCAGATCGTACTTTGTTGGTCGAGGCCAGTGAAATTTGATAAGTATGGCACTCAAATCAGAGAAGACGATTGCAATGAGGATGGCAGTGATGCTGTCCAACTGGAAGGATTCCAGCGGCGTAACATTGACTTTGTGAAGTATGACAAGGAATACGAAACCTACGAAGAAATGGATCGTGATCTCGGGATGCTTCACACTCCAAACTATTCTCTGATCGAACATCAACGGACGTGGATCCAGGGCCAGTTTGGAGTGTTTGAAGGACTCACGTCAGTTCCGGTCCATCTGATGAGAAAGCGCAGAAAGTTGGCCAAGTCCAAATATGCCACTGAAGCTCGAGCATTGGCGATGGCGATGGCAAGAGAAAAGAGCCAGACCCTGAGCCAGGCACAATCGCCATCAGGTACATCTCAGAGAAGTGGATCGGTTCAACAGCAACACACATTTTCTGGAACTTCCACACCTCCCCAAGTGGCTCAAACTCCTCTTCTTGATCCGAAAATAAATCACGAATGGCTTTCTGAAGAATTAAGATTCGATGCACTGTTGAGTGCCACTGCAGTTACTTCCACAGACCACAATTCTGTCTTCTTTGACTTTCTGTACCCTTACACATCAGACAGAACAGCACAGCAGCAGCAGCAGCAACAACAACAACAAGAGCAACAACAACAGTCAGTTCAGCAATCATTTGACTTCCTGAACAACTCAATGGAGCTATTCCCATATGATCGTGAAGTCTTTAATGCCCTTCGTCCTCACACGTTCAATAATGAGAACACTGCGTCAACAGCAGTTTCAGCTGCAGTACCAATGACTGCTGACAGTGTAGTGGTAGCAGCAGCTGCAGCAGCTGCAGAAGAAGAAGCAGTAGCTGCAGCTAACCCGGATGATGAGGAATGTGAAAATACAGCAAGGGACAACACAAAACACCTTTCCTTCAACGCAAAGCAAGAGATTGTCATTTCCACTCTGGAGAGTAAGATGCCTGATAATGCCATGAAGATCATCAGTACCCCTGTTTTCCCTTCATTATCTCCTAAATTGGCAATTCCTACTAAGGGTCTACAAGTTTCTTCATTAACTCGGTTCTTACTTGATCACTATTATGAGAATGTGGCTGATATGATGACAGTAATCCGATTTGTTCAGAATCCATGGAAGACGATCTATTTTCCTCGTGCAGTGAAGGCTCTAGGAGATCTATGTGCTATTGGTCACACCTCTGATTCTAGACTCAGTTTGCTGAACGCCCTACTTGCTGTGAGCTGTTTCAGTCTACAGAGCAGATTCCCCAAGGGATCCACTGAAATGAAATTTTTCTTGAACCTGGGCATTGAGTTTAGACTACAGGCATCCAGTTTCTTGAGAAAAATCTTCTCCAAGGGAAACATTTCTCAACTGTTCAATGACAGGACTGAAAAGTATAAAGATGTCCTTGTGGCGAATTTGTCAATGAACACAATTGATGTGGTGTGGGGTACCATGGCCGATTGTCCTTACTATCTTTCCATATGTGAGGAGATCATCTCTCAGAGAATGGGGAAAAGACCACACCTGAGCAACAAGGCCAAGATCCTTCATCGTATATTTTCCTTCTTGAAACTCATTCAAGACTCAACAAACTTCAATATCTTGAGTTCAATCGACATCGATCATAAAAACAAGTTTTGGAACAGACTACTTGAGTCTCAAAACAATGGGAAAACCACCGAATTTTACGAGAATGTGGACCAAGACGGTGTCATTGAGATTGGATTTATCAACAAGGGATGCTTCAACGAGGAATACAATCCACACTTCATTGATGAGACGACATGCAAACCAAAAGAGACAAAACATATCTTGATGACTGATGCTCTGTATGGACTCCCCAATTCATTGATTTTGCTTTTCAGCGAGACTGTCAAACTGCTCAAACTCAAGTTCTTCTTTGAAAGTGCGGACAAGACCGCTGAGATTGGTGCCGAGATGGTAAAATTCGAGGTTCTTATTGAGGCATTTGAGAAGAAACTGATCAACTGGAAAACAGAGTGGAAACTGACCAAGTTCAACAACAATGTCTTTATTTCACGTTTGCATGAAGCCATCCACCATCATTCTGTCAGCTTCTATAATGGACTGATCATCTACTACTTTACCTTACTTCGTCCCCTGCCAACCACATTCTTGCAATCCTACGCACAGGCAACAATCACACACCTTGAGGCCCTACATATCCTCAACATGACGCGGGTTACACCCTCACCTCCTCCGGCCAATGGTAGAACAGCAACAGCAACAGCAACAGCAACAGCAACAACAAGTTCAGGCATCAACTTAACAGAATCATCAGAAGAGGCTTCAACACCAGCATCGGACATGACTGTGCTCCCGCTGATGTGGCAAGGGTTTATTGCTGGCTGCATCACGATTGACCCTGTTCTCCAAGATAGATTCCGTAAGTGGGCCAGTAACTTGGCACAGGAAGGTGTTGGTTCTTACTGGGGTGCGAGACAGATGATGTTTGAGGTTTGGAGACGTAGAAAGAACGGTGAAGTGAACGATGACTGGGTGAATGTTCATAAGGACTGGCAAATGAATATCATGCTGTCCTAAAACTGAGAGAGAAGAAAACCTGATCTACGCCGGTACGCCGGTACTGCTGCTAATAATAATAATTTCCACATTGGTTGTGAATAAGGGGCGAGAGGAGAGGCAGCAAAGCTTCATTTTATGTGATCGCTATTTATTGATCTTATCCCTACGTGATTCACGCTGAAACCCCTAAACATATTGTACACACAATGTTGACACCCAACAATTAAAAAAAAAACACTATAGAATCATCTACCTTCTAAACGCATAGCCAACAAAGTAGTTTGGACTATGCGTACCAAAGCCCCCCACACCAAACGAATTGACATACAGATGTCCCATTCAAAACTCTTTTTTAGTTGGTGCATTTTTTTTTTGTTGGTTGATGGCCCGGGATGACTCCCCAATCACTCTGAGGAGTCAAATGATTCAACTAAATTTCCTTATACGGAAATTATCACGAGTCAAAATGAAAAAAGCACACAAAGAGTTGCGTCCCGATGAGCTTTGTTGTTGATAAGGGAGGAAAGAGTTGTGGGTCAGGCAGGGGGAGGGGATATAAATTCCAGCTGATTTCCTCTATTGAACTCCCCTTCTTATTCGAAGTTGCATCAACTGCAACACCACCATATACGCCCCAATGTCCTCAGTACCTTCTATTGACAAGAAGGAGGAGATTGCCTCCGATGCCAACACCCTCGAGCAGGCCCTCGAAAAAGAACCTCAGCCATTCACTGAAGAGGAAGAGATCAGGTTGAACAGACTATATCGCAAACTGGACCTCCGTATCATCCCTGGGCTATGGTGCATGTACTTCCTCACGTCGTTTGGTTCCTCTGCATACGGTAACACGCTTACTATGAATGCTGAGGCTGGTAACTCATTGGTTGCATCGTTAAAGCTGACTCCAAAGGACATCTCAACTGCATCTGCACTATACTATGTCGGCTACATCATCTTTGACGTTCCGATGAACATTGCTATGACCAGACTTGCTCCTCACGCATGGCTGAGCCGTATCGTGTTCAGTGTTGGTTTGGTTTACATTTGCTATGCCACTTTGAAGAATGCTGCTGGGTTGAAAGCTGTGAGAATGTTCAGTGGTATATGTGGTGCTGGAACGTGGCCAGGTTTGTCCTACTATGTCTCGTTGTGGTATCCTCCACACAGGATGACCAGAAGAATCGGTTACTACTTCACTGCTGCCCAGCTGAGCGCTTCTGCTGCTGGTCTTGTTGCTGCTGGTTTCCAAAAGATGGATATGACTAGAGATATAGAAGGCTGGAGATGGTTGTACATTGTCTATGGTTCTGTCACCATTACGGTTTCCTTTCTATTGCTTATCTGGCTGCCGGATAATGAAGAGGACAGGAAACCAATGTTTTCCCTCATGGGCAGGTTGAAGAAGTTCAATCCACACCCATTGAACGAAGAGGAGAAGATATTGCACCGGAGAGAGATGGACATGTACAGAATCAAGATCCAGTGGGGCTGGAAGGATGTGTGGAATATTTTGATAGATCCAAGAGTCTGGCCATTGATTATGATGTACTTTGGTGTCGTTGGCACTGGGTTCGGGCTGGCTGTCTTTGGAACCACTTTGATCAGAGCTGTCTTGAATGTGTCGTCCATCAGTGTGTCTCTGTTGTATGCTCCTATTTGGCTTTTTGATCTAGCTGCCATCCTATTGATCACTCCACTGTCTGACATGTTCAAGAGATTCAGACCATTGATCTTCTCCGCAGCCTGTATTGTCATCATGGTAGGTCTTGTTGTAACCACGTTTGCGCATCCAAAGTGGTCTCGTTATGGTGGTTTGTTGATTGCCGGGTTTGGTCTCGGCCCTACTGTTCCAACTTGTATGTCGATGACTGCAGACACTTTCAACAAGAGACACGGTGCCATTGGGGTTGCTGTTTCTGCAGCTCTGGTTTCTGGTTTGGGTAACTTGGGCTCTGTTGTTTGTACTTATGCTCTCTACAGTGGATGGCCTGCTGACAAGGCCAGACAGTTCAAGTACTCGAACATGATGATGTTTATGATTTGTGGTGTCTCGATCATTTCAGCCGGTGCATCCGTCGTGATGGGCAGAATGCTGGGTGATAACAAGAAGAAGTAATGTTTATAATAGAAATCAACACTATCATTCAACGAATACATGTATAAATAGACATACACTATCTATGGATTCTCAATTTCAACAGAGTCACCATTTTTTGATGATGATTCCAAAGAGGCTGCAATGATAGCCAAATGGTGGAAAGCCAGTTCAGGAGTAGCCTTGATCAGGGACTTGTCACTTTTGGTTACTGCATCATAGAAGTTTTCAAATTCAGCTGCGACACCGTCAACCTCTTCAAACTCCAAGTACTCTTCATCTTGCAAATCCTCCACCGAGGGGCCAACCATGGTCTTGAGTGAGCGTGGCTTCTTAGCGGAGAACTCCAACGTGATTGATCCATTGATACCGTAGATGATAAAAGAACCGTGTTTCTCCACCTGACCAAATACAGAACCGTAGGTGAAAGTCCCAATGACACCGGAATCCAACTTGGCAGTGGAGAACAGAATGTCAACATCACCGGATTCCTTTCTTACCTGTTTTGTCAAGGCAGAGATGGACTTGACGGGACCCAAGACACCGGTCAATATGGCCAATTGGTGTACACCACCATCTGAAAGAAACCCACCAATGTGTTCAGGCTTTTGTCTCCATGATGTGGCCAGGTATTTGTTCTTCTTCACAAATGGACCAGTTGATCTGTAGGTAAATGACACTACTGGACCAATCTTGTCCAATCTGTCATGGATGAGGTCAATGGCTTTGAAGTACGACCATTGTTCGGCAATGGCAATAGGAACATCAGTCTCTCTGCTCAGTTCAACAATTTTCCGCGCATCAGCGAGGTTGTGAGCGATTGGCTTCTCGATTATGATTGGCTTCTTATGGTCAACGGCCTTCTTTACCGTTTCAAAGTTGTACTTTGCTGGCAAAAGGGCATCGACGAAGTCAACCTGTGGGTCAGCAATGATGGCATCGACAGAATCATGGACGTGGCTGTCTTCAATTCCAGCAAGCAAAGCGAACTCCTCTGCTTTAGCCCTTGTTCTGTTGAATGCAGCAGTTGTCTTGAAGTGCTTAGAATGAGCCTGCAAAGTTGGAAGATGCTTATCAGTGGCGAAGATACCGGTGCCGATGACACCAACGTTGAGAACTCGGTCGGACATATTGTGATTGTATCAAGTAACTTAGACTGGATGTTGCTATCGTTGGTGATCTAAAGTTCAAACAGGTTTTTTATATACTCCGGCTCAAAGTGTTGGAGGGGCTTGAAATTAAATTAAATAAAGAGAAGAAGAGCATTCCCACTGACGCGACATTACCTGATTCGGTAATTTGCGGAAAAATAGAAAAGCTACCTTAAACGAAATGGCGAAATGGCGGAATGGCTCACGGAGTAATTAGAAAATAGACGGAGAAACTCCCCTTTTTTTTACCACAGGTGTTGTGTTAACCATCTGATGATTGACATTGCGGACTACTTGTTTCCTGATATTGTGGTTCTATAATTGAGACCAGGCTCCACCGCCGCCTTTTCCGTGATACGTACATGGTTGTTGGCTGTTCGTTTGCACCTTCCCTTGTTAAAAGTTGCGAAAACTCTTATATACTTACTGGCTTGTGTATATATAGCGCACGTTCTGGACCAGATCAATTAGATAGTTTATCTCCATTATATATTGCTATATGTTGCATTGTTATATTGTTCTTGTTTGCACCTGCCGTAAGCATCAAGTATTGAAATTTAATATGGGGGATAAGTCTTGCCTAGCTTACTCAATATACGGATAATTCCTTTTTATAAATACAGTGTGGCTAATATTCCCCTATACAACAGCAAGAAGCAGCCGGGAACTTCTTCGAAGCAGGACCTAATGTTGGTGTAGATTGTGTGTATAAGGTCATGAGGTCTGTTAAAGTTGGGGTATGTGTCAGGAATTCCTGTGACCTGTAGAAGAATGAAGTGAGACATGCTGTGACATCTAACGTATAATATGGTGCAACGTTATGACTAATACGAATATAATGGTTATGAGCCAGTGATACAAATGGTGGAAAGTATTGTACTGGTCCGTGCAGCCTTGTCTCTAGACAGGGTACCAATCTGGGTATGACTTTTGAGAATACCGCCACCTCTTTCCGTTTCAATGTATCGTACCCATACCCAGTTGCTGAATGAAAGGATCAGCTGGACGTCTAGACTATCAACAATGCCTTTCATTCCAACCGCGTCATACATACACATACATAAACACATACACACATATATATAAATATATATAAATATATAGAGTTGCTGCATGCTTTAACGCAAAGTAGCAGGTAAATTCTAAGCATCATCATCTATATGTTTGTGACATATTTCCAATCTGGGCAAAGCGCGCGCGCAGTGCAGTGATCTTATTATCATCATGTGACTGTTTCTCAAACCCCGGCGGTCGTCCATTTCTCCTCTATCGCGTTTTTTAAGGTTTTTGATATCATGCGATTTTC
This sequence comes from Barnettozyma hawaiiensis, assembly GCA_003706665.2. Classification (NCBI taxonomy): domain Eukaryota; kingdom Fungi; phylum Ascomycota; class Saccharomycetes; order Phaffomycetales; family Phaffomycetaceae; genus Barnettozyma; species Barnettozyma hawaiiensis. Next base: position 11,380 of record PPLY02000041.1, on the reverse strand, counting down.
AGTACCCCATAAAATCTTAATTCTGATAAAAAAAAAAAGGCGGCCGGCCCCCCTTATCAGGGAGCAAAAAAAAAATTATATATAAATATATATACACCCTCGATTCCTGCTTCTTCCTTTTCATATATTTTAATACTGAATAGAAAGCTTTTGTTAATAATGTCACGTTTCGAACTGGAGTATGACCTTGCTAACAGAGACCACCACTCCAACAACATCCAGTTTCACAAGAGACCAGTGAGTGCCCGTCTCAAGCACTATCCAGGGAACAAGCCACCCCACAGACGGCCATGTTCCCAGCCATCATCTGCTATGCCATATGACAAGAGCTCTGTTCCAAGGTACTTCTCTGAAAAGAGTGCAGTTGCTGATGATGTAGAGGAAGATCTCTTTTTGCTTAGCCACAATCCTTTTACGTATCTCCAAAGATTGGGGAACCGTTCTGAGCAGCAGCAGACTCCGTTCAACAGATCAAATTCAATGCCACACATAAGGAGAAGGGACCTCCCTGCTGGATCAGATGCCATTGACAATTACATTCCACCAGGTCAACAGCAACAACTTTCAAGAAAGTCAAGCGTTGAGAGCAACATTTCTTCAAGAAGAAACTCGTGGTTCTTCAACTGCACGCACAGACATCACGATGGCCGTGCTACACAGGACACGACTACAACTTCTCTAGAAGACGAGGGCACTAGTGAAGAGGATGAAGAGGATGAAGGAGATGACCAGTCAGCCGAACCTTGTTCGAGACATCACCATAGACGTGGCTCTGTCGCTATCAAATTCACCACACCGAAAGTTGTTCAGGGGTCCATTCCTACTACTTTCCTTCCTGTCGATCATCAGTTGAAAGACACACTGGAGCAATTCTCAATCAAATGATCACTACGAACACAAGCAGATAATATTTGTTATTATTATCATCATCATCATCATCACCATCATAGTCATTTTTCATTTAGGGCCAATGGACAACAAGGATAAACAGGAACATCAAGGGACGAGCTATAATCGTATTGTCAATGGGGACGGACACAATCGCTATAAATTTCTGACAGGAGGGTATTAATAGGCATTAATAACTTTAGAACTATCAGTCAGTGTTTTGTAGACAGCTTTATTATATCTTCTTGTTGCCATCTATTCTGTCAACAACACGAATAGAACCATCGTGTTTGTTCTGGTCGAGTATCACCACTCTAGACTTATTTTGATCCACAACTGTGGAGGTGGAGGGTTTGGCTGCTGCTAGAGTTGGTGATATTATAGGGAAGGTATTCACCGTTACCGTGGCCTTCTTTTCTTTGGTCTTGCGATCACTTACCTGGTCAACATGTCCATCTGGATGCTGAAAGTCCGCTCTATTAACCGCTTCCTGTGTCTTCTTCTCCTTCGATATAGTGGTGATAACGCGTGCCTCCATCGACTCACTGATATCTTCTATTTCTCCATTCTGAATACTTTGCCTGTTTGCTGACTCATGTGAGGAGACACGTTGATGCACTGCTGAATAGTTGCTGCTGCTGCTGCTGTTACTGAACCTCAAAACAGAAAACACAACAAAGCCTGCAACGACAAGCAGCACAAGAATAAGCCGGAATTTCGCGTTCTCTATTAAGCTTCTCTTTCCCTTGGGTTTCTTGTCCTTGTACATATCTGGAGGATTGCTGGCATTACTCATCGTGCTACTTCTTGATTGTTCTTATTGTGTTGATGTTTGGAGAGTTGAAGTGATGTTGTGTGTGTGAAGATGAATCGGCTCAACAAAAACAAAAGACACAGACACGCACAAAAAAAGGCGGGGTAAAACGGATCAGCCCGGCTTCAACAAAAAAGAAAGGAAAAGAGCTGCAAATGTGAAGTGATAAGATAAGAGGTAAGTCCGCCGTCGTGTTATATCCACAGATCTACTACGCTTGTGAAGAGTGGATGAGATGGATGAATCCCAGGAAAGAGGAAGAAACAGGTGTTTCTTTTATTTTGGTTTGAGAAGCGGTCATATCATAAAAAATTTCACCGACCGGTTGTTCATGTCTTGAAACTTTTTAATTTAAAAATAATCCTTAAACAAACTGCTGTTGCTGGGGAAACCAGTAAAGTTGAAAAGTTTAATGTGAACCTTGCTTGACTGCCAAATTAGGAAACCAAAACACACACTCCAACTACACAGATTTTGTTTTCGCGAAGAATAGGTTGGAGCCACAAAGGTAAACACAAAACAAAAAGAAAAATCGTGGAAAACATCTAAAACCTTCCACCTTTCACGAATCAGTCGCCGCCTGCTCTGTTTTCCGTTATGGGTAAGTTCAAGAATGTCTCACTCGAGATAGATTACCCAATCTATGCTGCTGCTTTCGTTAATGATAGGACCTTGCTTGTGACTGGTGGTGACCGCTCGATGGGCGGTCTCAACAGGCTCACTGCACTGAGCATTAACTTTGACAAAAAGAAGAAGAGGCCAATTAAAAAGTTTCGTGAGTTGAAACTCAACGACACCAATGATGCTCCCACAGCGCTTGATGCCAATAACAATGTCATTCTTCTGGGTTCCAATGAGGGCGAGGAGGCTATCCAACAACAAGGAGATAATCACAACTTGCAGAAATTACTGTATCACAATGATCACTTGAAGTACATCACCTCGACTACCCTTGAACCACCAGATTTAAATGATCTACAGTATCAGAGATTAATCAAGCTAAGCAAAGATGCCTCTATTGCTGTGATTGCGTCTTCCAGAATCCCTACTGTGATTCACGTCTTGGATCCAATCAACTTGATGGTGAAATATGAGATTGAAACCAACAATGATGTGAAGGACTTGGACATCTCTCCGGATGGGAAGTCGTTGATCTATATCACCAACCAAACATTGGAGGTGATTTCTGTTGTGACTGGTAACTCGATTCAACGCCGCACGGACTTCAAGGATTCGTTCTTAACCAAGATCAAGTTCATCAACAATGACAGTTTCGTATTGGGTGCGAGTTTGAATACTGGTGGTGTGCAGATACACCGTGTTTCGCTGAAAAATAAACTGAGAACGATCAAGGATAAGATTGTGGACAAGAAGGCCAAGTCCATCACATCCCTTGATGTGAATGAGAAGGACGGTGTCATTGCCCTGTCAATGGATGGCGACAATTTGGTTTTCCTCAACATTGAATCCTTCAAAGGCTTGAAGTCTTTTAACAATTTACACAAGCTAGCCATTACTGAAATCGCCTTCTCTCCAAATGGGAGGTTTTTGGCCAGCGTTAGTTCAGGTAAGACTGTCAATGTGGTTGAGATCCCACCTGAAGTAGGGATTGAGACACACAGAATATACTTCTTCTTTCTTAGATCGTTCCAGATCCTTATCGTTGCAGGTATCGCTCATGTTGCATACTCTTTCTACCAGTCACAAATGAACCAAAAGGTTGACCTTGCCGACTATTTCTCTGCTGGTCAAAGAACATTGAGTCCTGAAAACATCAAGTTTTATGATACAACAACTGATAGTGGTGGCAACTACATTGACATCATTGGATCCAAAATCAAGAGCATATACAGCAATGTGATAAAAGAAAACACAATTGTTGAAGATTTGATCAATGACCAAATAGATGAAGTGTCCACAGAGTACAACAACGATGACAGAAAGACCATCCAGTCAGCCGACTCGCCAACCATATTAGGTGGATCATCAGCCAAGACGCTGACTCCACCACAGATTATTCTAGAGCCTTCGAAAACTATGCTGGAATCCTCAAAGACGATTTTGGAACCTGCAAGCACCTCCACGATGTCCCCAGTATCAACAACAACGACAACAGCAGAAACGGAACCATCTGTGAAAGCATCAGAAAAGCACACTAAGAGAACCAAGAGGAAGAAGAAGGGTAAGAAGAAGAAAACTTCGAAGTTGAAGACAGCTAAAGAAGAGTCTGCTTCAACTACAGGCTCAGTCTCAGAACCTGCTCTTAAACCCTCATCTTTAGATCACAAGAGTATCAATAAAACCAATCTAGAACAATCCATGGAGTCATCACCTATAATTCCAACAACTTCATCGGAGTCCTCTGAACAAACTGTTGTGACCTCCCAGGCAAAGACCATCACCACAAGACTACCTCAAAAGTTAAAGGAACCAGCTCACGATGAACCTGCTATTGAATCATTTGATGTTGCAACAACAGAATTGATTAAGAAAGATAAAACTGAACAAGTAAATATGGAGAAGGAAACCGATACGGAAATTAATTCGCTTGGGGCTTCTGAGAACGAGCAAATCGTTGAAGAAATAGAAGCACAGGAAACATCTGATGAAGAGGCCAATGAGGAAGACACTGCAACAGAGGAAGAAACCTCGGAAGAGGAGTCATCAAATGAGGAACAACTGGCAGAATCCACTGATGATTTATACATTTTAAGCGAAACGTTAAATGTTCTTGAAGAAAAGAGCGTTGATGTCGATCAAGGAATTTTTAACCAAGAGAATGTCGAATTCGAGTCTGATACGTTGACAGAACCAGCCACTGTGTCGGAATCTGACCATGAAAAGATTCCATCAGAGCTCGAGTCTGAATCTTCTAGTGGTTCTGAATCTGCCAGCGATGATATTGGATCTGAAGATGAATTGCAATCTGTCAGCGAAGAGGTTGAATCTGAAAGTCATTTTGAACAAAGCAATTCTGAAGTGAGTGAAACGGAATCAAAGTCATTAACAGATGAGCTTGAGATTGAAACCGAAGAGGAGATGAACGCTTCAGAATTGGAACCCCAGAGTCCAGAAGATATCCCTGAGTCTGATCTAGATTGGGACACCACTGTGAGGAGTTCTGTAGAAGAAGATGTTCAGGTAACTGAATCAGATTTTCAGGATAGAGGGCATCTCACTGTGTCTGGAAACGAAGCAGATGTGAGTCCTGAAACGGTAGGGATTGGCAACTCTGGAAAGGAAGAGCAGTCTTATACTTCTGATGAGACTGGTTCTGGTAGTGGCGATAATGTCGATGATGAAAGTTCTCAAGAGATTGTATTTGAGACTCAAGCTGTGTCCGTTGAGCTGGAACATGGTCCTGAAGAATCTGTCTTGGATGAACAAGAAGATGAGTCTACTGATGGCGAGTCCGAGAGTGACATTGCTGCGAAAGAACCTGAGCTATTGCAGAAGTATGTCGACAATGAGATCGATATGGAACAATACAAGGTTGATGATGACTGTGCTGTTCCAAAGGAACCTACGACTGAAATGGATATCCCAAATGCAGCTCCCGAGATTACAGAGTCTGGCTCTGAGAACCAACAACTGGATGAGGGTGAACTTGGCGATGATGAGGCTTCTGAAACAGAAGATACCTCCGATTATGATGAAACTGAGAAGACTTTATCTGACTCTGAAGAGTCAACTGAAGAAGAACACGAACACGAAGGTACTGATGTTCATAGTTCTGAAGGAGAAGAAGATGATGATGATGATGACGATGATGACGATAATGATACAGAGCCAGAAGTTTCTGACAGCATTGAAGAAGTAGAGAGTGATGAATCTTCAGGTCAGATCCCATCAACGGAATCTACTACTGAAAAAGAAGATATGACTGCCTCTGAGGACAAAGAGACTGAAGAAGAATCTGAGAGCTCTAACGAAGTTGGCTCCGAAGAAGAATCTGAAAGTTCTGACGAAGTTGGCTCCGAAAGTTCTGATGATGTTAGCTCTGAAGAGATTCAAGAAGCTGAAGATACCACCACCATAGCTGAGGAAGGTTCATCAACTGAAGAACTTCCTGACACTCATGATGAGCTATGACCATATATATTTTACTACATATATTGTATGCCGACAGTACCATCATCCGAAACCCATCTATCGCGGAATTCTCATGGAGCTACTTTCCATTAAAGATATAGATCATTACATTAATACATTTTGCTATTGTCCTTTGAACACGGATCCAATTCATTGTTCCACTGTTAAAATCCTTACATGGCTCATGCCATGCTCTCCTTTATTTCTTCGAGAAGACCATCAAGATTAACACCAAGCCCCTTCTTCAATTGCACAGATCCTCCAGTGGTCTCGCCAGTAATGGAATCCCCATAATTGGTACCGATTGAGTCACAAACTGTCTCATCATCACCATCACCACGATGATGGGATGAGTTGCCAATGAAACTTTCACGTTGCTGTGAAATCACATGCTCAAGGGCAGGGTTAGCAAAAGAACCAAGAGAAGCCGTTCTTTGAGTGTCTGTCTTTGACTCATTGGAATGAGCCCTCGAAGACCTCCTTCTTTGTCCCCTTAGTGCTGCTTCTGGTGTGTGTGTGTTCTGAGCAACTTCAGGAACCAAATCTGGAGAAACCACGGTCTTGTCTGCTCTCTTCAACGAGGACTTTGATATCTCCGTATCAGGGCCACCGTCGTTGATGAATGCAAGAGACTTGGATGACTCAGAGTTTGAAAGCTTCCTGAACTGGTCCTTCTTCCCGGTGAAGAAAGTGTTGAATCTGGCAATCGGCGATGTTGCAGACTGGACAGAAGTCTTGATGATCGATGGATTGGCCAAGTTGTCAGTGCTCACATTCAACCTGGAGAATCTCTTTACTGGACTGTTGGTGAACGGAGAACCTGGGACAAATCGACTAGTGGACGACGTTGGAGGTGTTTGGAAATGGGAGGAAGACTTTCTCGTTCTCAAAGTGGTGGGTATTGTCATCGAGGGAGAAGACGGTACCTGTGGGCAGCTAATCTGCGGAGGTGATGGTGATGGTGATGGTGAGGATTGTTTGGCGAGCAAAGCATCAGCAAACTCTTCCTGGACCTCCAAACCAAGAGCAGTCATTGTGCTAATGGTGGACGATGAAGAAACCTGATTCAGCTGTTGCGATGGTGGTGGCTCATCAACTTCGAGCACTTGTGCCTCGATATCATTCTCTATTTCTTCTTCTCCATGCGTCTGTTGTCCAATATGAAGGTCCTCTTCTTCATTCTCGTCAACAAAGGCATGAGATGCTGGCTGAATAGCTGTTGGTAAAGGAGCGAACGGTTTCTGAGTGTGATCATTGACGATAAAAGAATGAGGAGCAGAGTATACAGAGGATGCCTGTCTCATATGGCCACCAACGTTCGGCTTTGCAAACATCACATACTGTGGAGCATCAGCAGTATTTTCATCAAATGTAAAGTTCTGTGCGGGATCAGACACCAAAGAGCTGTCATTGACAGAGTTCTTCACCAGAGGAGGAGGAGCGAAATAATTGTCCTCGCTGCTGTTGATGGATGGTGATCTAGTAGAACTGTTCACCATCTGTGGAGCTCCCTGGTTTGGGTTCAAGCTGTACGGAGCCAACAGCTTGCTGTTGGCTTCGAGGCCATCAACTTCAATACTCTTCACACCGTTCAGCTCAGCAAACTCCTTTTCAAAACTAGAAATGTTGCTTGGCTTCGAAGGAAAGGAGATTCTCTCCAAGTCTTTAGACCTTGGGGAAGGTCTCTTTCTCGGGGATCCTCCATGTGGAGATTTTTTCTTCTTGGGAGAAGAGAACAGCTTCATGATTGGCTTAGATGGTTCATGTTCATTATTATCGTCAGCTAACGATCCACCCAGTGCCTTTTCCTTCTGGGAATCAGTGTCAGAGTCAGGAGTCAGGTATCTGTTGTTCGTAGAAATCTTATCATTCGAGGAAATAATCAACCAGTCACAATCACCAATCGTCTTGGTCAGCTTGACGACGATGGTGTTGGTGAGAAACCCGAGAAAAGTTTCATACTTCCAGGCGTTGATGAACCATTCAGTGATCTCGAGCTTGGACACTCTCACTGGCAACTTGTCCACGGTCTCTAAATTAGAGCTAAAGTTGAAATTGATGGTATCGTTCAAGAAAGTGTCAGAGTTGGAGGAGGACTGGTTACCGGATTCAAATCCATAACGGTTGAACTCATTGATGAAAGTGGAAACAAACTCCTTGTTACCAAACAAGGTAGGGTTGTTCTTCAAGCTGGACCTCATCTCGCTCAGCTCGTCGTCAATCTTGAAATCGTCAAAGTTCAACGTTGGGTCAAACTTGGTCAGGTAGTTCTTGGAGGACTTGGAGAAGAAGTTGTCGATGATCTTGTGAGGGTTGATCTCAAACTTGTCCAGGAACTTGTTTTCAAACTTTGTAAAGGGATGATTCGATGAATAGACTCGTGAGGTAGAATTGGAAGAGTTTGATATCAACCTGAAGTAGTTCACATAATTTTCATCATCGCCATCACTTGTTGCCGGGATAGTTAGCGTCAACGCCTTTTGGTTCACAGGTTTGTGTTCTTGAGGTGGGAATTGATCAATCTTGAAGAACTCAAACAGTGTTTTGAACTCCACTGGTGATGAAGAGTTGATCTCTCTCGACAGGGATCTTAAGTACGCAATGAAGATGATGTAGAAGGAGTTACCTCTCTTGTAGTAGAACTTGTGCAGCTCACTAAGATCATCTGTAGTGCTTTTACCATCATCATCATCATCAGCATTAGCAGCATACTCATCTCTGTTGAAGCAAATCTGGCCAGCAGTAAAGATCAAATCGATGCAACTATTCAAGTCTAGGAAGTAGTCATTGCTGAAGATAGACAGAAAGATCTCTAGCAGTTCAAACAAGATACAAGAGTGGTTGTAAGAAGGGAGGAACTTTGGCAGCTCGTCATAGAAACTCTGGTAGTTCTTGTGGAGGTACTGGGTCTCGTCGTTCTTCATAAAGTCCTTGAATGACTTCCATGGTATTATCGCACCAGGCAACAAACTCCAAATGATTCTTAGGGCGAGGACCAGAGTTAAGAACTTCGTCGGTGCAATTATCTCTTCCAGTTTCACACCAGTGTATGAACAACCCTCAAAGGGAAACATGGTCCTAATGAACTCATTCGCCACAGCAATATCCTTGTCGCTAAACTGGTTGAGACTCGGCTTGAAGATCTCACCCAGGTTGTGTTTACCCTTCTTCTTCTTCTCCTGTTTCTGCCCCTGCTTCTCAGAGAAGCGTGTCTTCAGTTCTTTCGTGAGGTAGTGAATCACGATTCTTGCAGAGCTGTGGTCGATACCGTTCTTCACTTTGAAAATGTTGAAGTTCTTCTTGAGCAAGGAACAGTTGTTAAACAGCTCATAGTCGTAAATGTAGAAGAACTCTTGCTTCAGTCTGTTGTTCTTTGCCTCGATGATGAGATCCAGATGGTTGAAGTCCTTGGAACCCACAAGGTTAATCTCTTTGCCAATGAGCCTCTCAGCTGTGGTCTCCAGCTTGATACAAGTTTCGTGGTCTCCTCTCATGTACTCTTGTCGCAGTAATAAATAACACACACACACGGGTGCGTGACAGCTCTCAATCTATTTATATATACAGAAAGTTGTACTTTTGGTGTATGTGTGCTTTTTTTTGTTTGAGGTCTGTATCATATCAGCTGTGCTCCTTTTGACGCAGGCACGGCACATGTACCTCCTGATCTGCCATTCCAATCTTTGTCAGGAATTTCAAGATGAAACGAAAACAATAAACGCAGTCAGGTGGGTACGAAATACCATGGAGTAGAATATACTGAATAGAACAGAAACATATATACACAGAAATGGGTGTCTATGTTGAGAGAACCGAGAGCACTTGACTGTTCTTCATACAAAAATGACTGAAGAATACATTTCGATACCAGCTCTCTTCTGGTGGGTTTTTTTGTTTTGTGCCAAAGTCTAGAAAAAATGACCGCGTTTCAGAATTCCAGATTGAAGCACAGGAAAAAAAAATTTTGACGCGTCGAGGGCAGCAAATCTGCAAGCGGAAATATTCGCGAAATCATAGTCACGTGAACTTTTGCTTCTATTCACGTGACTGTTTTTATTATTTTTTTTTTCTTTTTCTTTTTCTTTTTTGTTTATACTCATCTCTCCTCTAATTGTATGCTAAGAGCTGGTTGTAGCATTCATGGTGGACTATGTGGGAAAACTAGTTCTTGCGCCCATGGTGAGGGCTGGAGAGCTTCCAACTAGACTGCTTGCGTTAAAACATGGGTGTGATTTAGTTTGGGGACCAGAGATCATTGACAGAAAGCTGATAACGTGTGAAAGGGTTGTTAATGACAAGCTCGGCACTGTTGATTTTCTGTCCAAGGGCAAGACCAGGATTCCTGGAGTCACCAATCTTGTGTTTAGAACCGATCGTAAGCTGGAGCAGCAAAAGTTGATCTTCCAGATGGGCACCGCTAATGCCGAGATTGCAGTTCAGGCTGCCCAACTAGTCATTGCTGATGTTGACGGTCTTGATATAAACGCAGGCTGTCCAAAACACTTTTCCATTCATGGAGGGATGGGTGCTGCGCTCTTGAAGACTCCAGATATCCTTGTGAACATTTTGGAGAGCCTTGTGGAGAAGGTTGGCAAACCAAACAACAAGCCGATTAGTGTTAAGATCAGACTGATGCCTGAAGAACAGGACTCCCTCGATCTAATCACCAGACTGGTTCAGACAGGGATCACCAATTTGACTGTGCATTGCCGAACCCAGTTGATGAGAAACAGGGAAGAGCCAATCCGATTCTACTTGCATAAGATCAAGGGCATTTGTGATCAACATGGCGTTTCCCTGATTATAAACGGAGCGTTGGAAAGCAGGGCTGATTATGAAGTGCTAAAACAAAAATGGATAGAATCTCCTGAGTTTGATGAAATTGTTGGTGTGTCCAAGGAGGAGGTGGATAAAGAGACTTTTTTGAATCGGAAGGTGGACAAGGTGAATGAAATCGGTGGTATGATTGCCACTGAGGCTGAGATCAATCCGACCTGTTTCAGCAGTAGTCCATTAGAGTGGGTTCCTCTTGTGAAGGAGTACGTTGAGATTGCTGAGAAGTATGAGAACTTTTTTGCCAATACCAAGTACATGCTCACCAGACTTGTTCCTGGTAAGAGCTTTTTTTATCAGATTTTGTGCAAGAACAAGGACTATGACTCGTTCAAAGAGAGTTTCCAGCTGGTCAATGACGATGGAACTAGGAAAGAGGAAGTTGATGATACTAACGAAGCTAATAATGACAGAAAGCATAAACTTGAGGATTCTAGTGCCAACGCTGTGAAGGCCAAAAAGCAACATGTCGAACCACCAGTTGCATAATCAGATTATAATCCCACAGCAAATAAATATCAACCTTTACAAGTAGTCAAAAGCTTTATTAAGATGCATCAAGTATATTTCTTCCCCAAAACAAAAAAACAAGTTATATACAGAAGTTGGGGCAGGTGGAAAAGCAACGAGAGAAAGAGCCAGCAAGTAGTAATAAAAAGAACACATCACATCAATCCAGAATCGTCCCAAATGTCGTTCAAATCTTTCTTTAATAAAAGGTGGGGGTCTCCTTGCTCCATCTTCTTTGCTCCA
>PPLY02000040.1:0-83599 GCA_003706665.2 Barnettozyma hawaiiensis | reverse complement strand
CCCAGCGGTTCTGATTTTAACACAACTAGTTGCACACTACACTACTACGCTTTAAAAAATACACCACATACACACAAAAAAAACAGCTAACCGTCCTCGCCTTCCAGTACACACTCAAACGAGCACAAAACATCACCGCTTGTTCAAAGAACGAACTGTACTGTCCACTGTCCAGACTTCAGGAATCTGATACCAGTTTCAGCATCATTTTTTTTTTCTCTGGGGTTATTAACTGATAAAGGGGGGCGGCACCACCAGCATCACCACACCCCACAAAGAAGCACAAAGCACACATATAGCAGTATGGGTAACGTCCCTGCCAAAGAGGACCGCCGTAATAGCGCTGCGTCCAGTACCACCTCTGGCTCCAGAAGACGCACAGGATCGCTAGCTTCCACTCTGCAACAAGCTTCGCCTTTCAACCTCAAAAGCGCTGTCTCATCGTCCGCACTGGCCAGCTCGTCTGCTCGCAAACAGAAGGAGAAGGAGAGGTATAAAGAGCTAAATGCTCAGGGACTTGTTGTCAAGTACGATGAAAACGTTGATGGCGGCTATCTAGCTCCCTACGGAACCTACAACCTGAATTTGGATTACACCATTAGTGTCGTCAAGAGCGCTATTATTGACCGCAAGTTGGCTCCTTTCTACACACCTTTGCAAGACCATAGCGATGACTGGACGGACTCACAACTCCTGGAAGCAGTGCGTGCTCTACGACTCCATGCGCTTCCTCACGAGGCCGAGGACGGGGAGGATGAAGATATGGCTTATGATGAAGACTCTGTTGATACCTTAACCCTGAGCAAGAAAGATTTAAGAAGGCACAACAACAAGGTTTTCATGAAGAAACTCAAACTAAAAAAGCTGAAGTGGCAAGAAGAGCAAGAAGAACGATATCAAAGAGAAAAGACTTCTTCACGGCAAGCCGCCTCGAGAAGTTTGTCTCTAAAGCTTTATAGGAATGTGATTGAGTGTCCAATATGTTTCCTCTACTATCCAAAGTGGATCAACTACACGCGTTGCTGTGCGCAGCCTATTTGCACGGAATGTTTTGTGCAGATTAAGAGATTGGAACCTCATTATCCACATGACACCGAGGAACAAATCCAGAACGGTGCTAAGAATGATCCAAACCTGTTAATCTCTGAGCCAGCCTGCTGTCCATATTGCGCTCTTCCAAATTTTGGGGTCACGTACCAGGCGCCGACAAGCTTCAGGACTGGGGTGAATGGGACAGCACCTGTAAGCTATAGACTGCCCTCATCGTCGTCGCTGGAAGACGCCTTAGCTGATGACGATGGTGATGACGATGATGAAACAAATGACGTCTCAAAACAGCAGGATATTCAAAATGACTACTTTAGAAAGCAGAGTGTTGTCCTGAGACGTGGATCCCTACCTGCATCCCATCCAAATGTAATGACAACAGATTATATCAGACCAGATTGGGAGACGACGTTGAAGAACGCAAGACTAAGATTGGAGAAGAGGGCTGCTGCTGCTACTGCTATCCATGCTAGCAATATGCTAATTCAAGATGATCACGAAAATCTTCTTGAACAACAGATGATTGAAGAGGCAATGCGGTTGAGTCTTTTGGACCAAGAAACGCAACGAAGAAGGGCTGGATCTCGGTGAACTGAATTGTTACTATTAAAGGTCGGTTTCAAGTTGGGAATATAAATTACGATGTTGGCTTTCTATTCTATTCCCTCGTGTATGGCTTTAGAATATTTATCACCCCCTTCAATACTTCTGGGGAAGTACCCATAAACCATTACCTATCCTATGAGAATATACGTTGATGACAAGACTTTGATATGCCACACCTCCTGGTGATTGTAAAAGGGTATCTCTTAAAGAATAATAACAGTTTCTACTATGATACCTTTGTTTCTGTGTCGAAACATGGAAATGTTCCACTGTAAGAAAAAAAGAAGTCATATGCAGGGGGCAAACAAAAACAAAACAATTCAGCCTCAGCACTCAGCACTCATCGAACAACAAACAATCCTGGCTCTGAATATTCTCTCCATCTTTACTCAATTGAATCTACAAAACTCAAATATATAGTGTCTGGGTGAACTGGAAAACTACCTGCAAAAGAATAAGACCGCATTATATACGGAGGCGATATTAATTATGACAGCTTCAGAACTAGAGACACTTGTTAGAAAAATCAAGGACAAGACCATTGAGAACTTCTCATATGCTATTGACAACAAGGATACTTTCTTTCCCGAGTCATCAGCTGATGATATTGCTGAGTTTGAGAGGAAGTACAATCTCACCCTGCCGGATGAGATCAGGGAGTATCTCACTCTCTTCAATGGTGAAGGTCAACTAGACAACCAACAGGCAGGGGGGGAAGTCGGTATGTACCTTGGTCTCTGCTCACTAAGCCTGGAATATATCAAAGGAGAAATGGATATCTGGAAGCAAGTATGGGAGGAGAACCCTGATTTCGCAGATGACACGTATGAATCCATTCCAGAGGGGGCTGTCAATGCCAAATATGTTGACTGCGACAATTGGGTTGGTTTGGCTACAGATGGCTGTGGAAACAGTATCGGTGTTGATTTGAACCCTGGCCCAAATGGAAAGATAGGTCAGGTTATTATCTGGGGGAGAGATTACTGGGATGACAGAGTTGTGGTCTATGACAACTGGACTGATTTCCTTAAGGAAGTGTGGCAACATTTGAATGAAGAAGGGTTTTACACTGTTGACAGAGAGTACAACGTCTATGACCTTCCAGAAACGAACTACATTGGCTATATCTATGAAAACAAGCTCAAGGAATATGGTCGTGGGTAAATAGACAAAGCCAAGCACCTGCCTGTGTAAAAACCAACAAAACAAAGTGACTACACCGCAGTAGGAGAATCTAGGTATAATCTGGACACCCCGACACTATGGGCATAAGCTACTTGAAATTCGAATACAACACACTTCCTTTTCAAGTCTTTTTCATGTTGCCCTATTATTGATCACGTGCTTAAATATGAGCAAGAACTGTAGAAACATAAAGAAATGACGAAAAACAATAATCATCCAGACACCACGCCATTTGCCGATCAAACTTTTTTTTTTTCCGTTTTGAAACTTTCAATAAGTCCAATAAAACATTAGAAAGACCATAGAAATAGTCTGCTTTTAGCTTAAATTGATTATTCTTGATTATCAAAAATGTCCACTGAAACTGCTTTGTCTTATGCTGCTTTGATCTTGTCCGACTCTGACGTCGAAATCACCTCTGAGAACTTGTCAGCTCTTGTTGGTGCCGCCAACATTCAAATTGAGGGTATCTACGCCGACTTGTTCGCTAAGGCTCTTGAGGGTCAAGACATCAAGGCTTTGTTGACCAACTTCTCCGCTGGTGCTTCTGGTGCTGCTGCTCCAGCTGCCGGTGCTGCTGCTGCTGCTGCCTCTGGCGATGCTGAGGCCGCTGAGGAAGAGAAGGAAGAGGAGAAGGAGGAGTCTGATGACGACATGGGATTCGGTTTGTTCGATTAAGCAAGTTTTGATTAAGATCTGAACTTCCATTAAAGATCAATGAACAACAGGAGAGGTATCGATGTATATATATATATATATATATATGTGGTACAAATAATGCCTGGTTGGTAGTATGAAGGGTTTGTTTGGGTTTTAAGTGTGAACTAAATAATTTGAATAATAAAACAGAAAAAACACAAGAGGCTGCTATCGGTAGAATGTAGAACTCAGGTTCGCTACTAGATTTGACGTTACCATTAGCCCCAGGGGTGGTAAAATGTAATTTTATACCAGACTTTTAACCTGATGTGGATTCTTGAAAAACCACACACGGTGCTGTAGATAAATAGGAAACTACCTCTCTTTCACAAATAACCTTTTTTTCTTTTATACATTAAGATTTATTGATTATGCTTATTTCTTCTTCTCAGCTTCGGCCTCGGCAGCATCTCTGGCTCTCTTGGCTCTGATACCCTTGTACTTCTTCTCAGATCTGGCCAATCTCAAGGTTCTGTAAGCAGATTGCTCTGGAACAACAACAGCTCTTGGCTCGGACTCGGTAGCTGGTTGGGCAATTGGGAAGGAAGCAGCAGTGGACAAAACTTGCTCAGTCTCAGCGGCCTTACCCTTTCTTGGGAAGACAATCAACTTGGATTGGTACTCCTTCAATCTTTGGACGTTCAACTCAAAGATCTCAGTGGATCTGTTTTGACGTCTGTGGTCAACAGCGATACCAATGGTTCTGGCGTAAGCAGCAGTCAAACCAGCAGCCTTGATCTCTCTCAAAGTGAAACCTCTACCGGCTCTAACCTTTCTGTTGTATTTGATGGTTGGGGCTCTAACGACTGGTCTCAAAGCATCCAATGGTCTTGGAGCAATCTTAGCAGCCTTGGCGGTTCTGGCATCTCTTCTGGAAGCCTTCTTACCAGCTTGGTCAAAGTGAACCTTGACACGTTCTTGCCAGTGCTTTCTGAAGTGGTTCTTCAATAATGGTAGATTCTTGGAAATAGCTGTTCGCAAAGTTAGTATTATACTCCTTCTCTCGCATTTATTTGATGGTGAAGGACGTGTCGTGTGTGTGTGTGTCTGAGTCTCTGTGTGTGTGTGTTAAACGTAAACTGAATGGGATCCATTCGATGAAATAAATCATTCAGATGAAAATTATTCGATGAAACCAAGTTTCTGACAGTGGTGCTTCCAAAGTAGTAATACTTTCTAAATGTTGTTGGCATCTTCCTTTCAGATAATAGTGGCGTGGGTGATGTTGGTTGAAGTTGTTGCGGCTGCTGTTGATGTCGAACAAAGTGAACAACCGGTCTTCTAAACGCCTTGGGTTTGAGGCTCCTTTTATATGCACATATAGATCCATTATCACGCCTCAGTCCTTCACTCCTCCTGGTCACATATATGGAATCACATACCCATTGTGAATTGTGTTACTGCTTAGCGCTTGTGAGATAACAAAAACACCAACCCGAATTTTGTCAATTTTTTTGTGTGTGTGTGTGTGTGAAAAAAAAATAAAAAAAAGCCGAAATCGCCACATCGCACCCTAACCTTTCTGTTTCGGGACTGGTCTTTATGTATGTGGTGTATGGTTGTTTTACAAGTCGTGGCCAAACCACCGAAACACAGTCACACCAGCCAACTTTTGTTTTTGAAAAGTTGTTATTTCCGCGAATTCTGGTTTTGTGATGTTTGGTTGTTTGGCTCTTTTTTTTGGGCAGTGTCTGGTGTCTGGTGAAAAAAAACAAAAAATTATCATCGCTAAGTGTCTCCTTCCAGTTTCAACCAAACACCTTGTACCAAAACTAGCAATCATGTCCGCTGCTAAAGTTAAGTCTGTTCAAGTATGTGAGATTCTTCATCAATAGAGGGCGAAGTCATGTTTCTGTCCGTGTGTGTAAAGCCTGTTGCACCAAAAAGGCAATCGTTATATTTTTATCATCAACAGCCATTTCCGAGCCAATCCAGGTTGATACGAACAGTTGTACAATCCACTCCATTATTCATCAAGTCATATAACGTTATATCTGTATTAGTTTTGGCCAGCTATATATATATATATATAGCTGGGTGGATATCCGACATTTGCACTGCGCACAACGACATGGCTTTCAAAACCGTTGTGCTATCATCATCAACCGAGTTCAGAATACTAACTACTAACACAACAGACCTTCGGTAAGAAGAAGTCCGCTACTGCTGTTGCCCACGTCAAGGAGGGTAAGGGTCTAATCAAGGTTAACGGTGCTCCAATCACCCTTGTTGAGCCAGAAATCTTGAGATTCAAGGTTTACGAGCCATTGATCTTGGTTGGTTTGGACAAGTTCGCCAACGTTGACATCAGAGTCAGAGTCACTGGTGGTGGTCACGTCTCTCAAGTCTACGCCATTAGACAAGCTATTGCTAAGGGTTTGGTTGCTTACCACCAGAAGTTTGTTGACGAGCAATCCAAGAACGAGTTGAAGAAGGCTTTCGTTTCCTACGACAGAACCTTGTTGATCGCTGATGCCAGACAACCAGAGCCAAAGAAATTTGGTGGTCGTGGTGCCAGATCCAGATTCCAAAAATCTTACCGTTAAACAAAAAACCTCCTTCCATCATTTATCAACAACAACTCTTTTGTTTTTATGTACAGTGCTAATTTTTTTTTTGACTCTATATAAACTAATATAAAGGGTTTAGGGATATGGCTGTAGCTCGACGCTTTGTTCGATTAGTTCATCCACTCCCTTGTTGGGGTTTTTGGTAGATAGGATACCAAGTACCCAATTACACACTACCAGTGTCCAGTCCAGGTAGTCGGCCCGGCCGGGGGTCAGCTCAGTCGGTCCTGTTGCTGCTGCTGACTAAGAAGGAAACGCGTTTTGTTAACAAAACGCGTAAACCACAACAAAAACACAACTTTATGAATAAAGCCTACTCGTTTTAAAAAGCACATTTGTACACACACACACATAGAGTGCCTTCTGCTGGCTGGTGATGCTTACCATGTCACTTTCCACGATGCTCACGCCGTCATTGGCGTCAAAGACTGCTCCTATTGAGATCAAGACTGAAGAAGGTCCGCACAACACACGAAGTGAGGAAAGCCTAAGGCTCTCACAACACACACCACTGCTGAATGAGCGAGAGTCAGGAGGAGGAGGAGGAGGAGGAGGAGAAAGCAGTGCATCTTCATCACAGAGTTCATTATCAACCACTAGTCTATCAAACTTATCTGAGATTGACGGTATCAATGGCGAGCCTCTGAGTGAGACATCACAGGAGTACATTGATGCGTTGATAAAGGAGGTCAACGAGACAATCACAGATGGGTTGGATAGTGAACTTGTTGTGCTTCTGAAGAAACTGACTCACTCTCTGGGGAAAACTAAGAACAAGGCTAACTGTTATAAGATCAAGTCCGAGCTGTTGTCTATAGCTTCTAGAGATGCTGACATGCGGTACGAAGTTGAGAATGATCTGATCAAAAGGGAAGTGGAAAGTCTGAAGACGCAAGGAGAAAGCCTTGCATACCTGGTGAACAAGACCAACAAACAGAAACTTGTGTTAAAGAAGTACAAGAACGAAATCCAGAACAAGAATCGCGAGATTATTGACTTGAGAGGAAAGTTGAGGACTCTCTCTGCTGGTGCTGGTGCCAGTACCGGTGCTGGGAAGAAAAGAAAACTGTTCAGATCAAACACTACCGCTATTGAGATGGACAATAAGGGGAATATGCTGGACACATTGGGAATACTGGCATCCCAGGTATTAACTGAGGAGGAACGAAACAATCCCAAAAGATGAAATATTTTTATGAGTACAAAAGAAAGGGCGTATGTCTTTTAACATTATGAGTTTGAAATACATGACAACAACAATATATTGATTGTAGCTACACTTGATGACATCCTTGACAATAAGTATGGGTGTTATGTATTGGGAAATAAATAATGGTCAAATAAATAAATAAGGCGAATAAATAAATAAGGCGAATAAATAAATAATCATGTTGTTCTTGTAACTATGATGATTGGGCTGGCAGGTCAGCAGAGATATCACCAATCAATGATGGTTGCTTTTTCAATTGCAATCCACTCAACTTATCGTACTCACCAGAGATGATTCTCTCAATGATCAAATTATCACGCTCTCTAATCTCAGCCAGGGTCTTGCCCTCATTGTTCAGCTTGGCCAAGGCCTCTTCCTCGGAGTCGGTGTCTTCAAGAGCTCTCAGCTTCAGTTCTCTCTCTGCCCACTCGTCAATTCCCTCCTCGTCCTTGAAAAGGTGTACACCAACCAAGAGAATCAAACCTGGAACAAGACCATAATAACTCAGCTTCTCCCAGCCCTCCTCATTGCCCTGTCTAACAACCTTCCACTCAATCTCACCGTTGGCCTTTTCATAAGGAACCTTGTCAATGATCTCACTGCTGGCACCGTTCTCCAAACTAGGCAACAATCTCTGCAAGTCAGCATAGTTCTGAGAGTAGAGCTTGGCCTGGCTGCTGCTCATAGTCAACCACTTGAAAAGACCAACGTTACGCTGAGTGGCCAGTAGAGACAGTTGGGCAATGCGGTGCAGCTCCATATCGGAAGGCTGACGAGGAGACCCGTCTGGGTTCTGGTATATCTTGGATGCTGGAGGAAGAGAGTCAATCAGGTAGCGAATGTCCTCCTCAACCCGTGGCTTGTAGGCAGCAGAGACAGCAGAACTGTGGAAGCTGCTACGATTGGCAACAACTATCCTCTTAACAGCAGAAGATGCAGTAAGTGAGCGCAACATGTTTGTTGTTGTTGTTGTTGTTGTTGTTGTTGTTGTTGATGTTTCTGTTTGTTTATTGGTTGGACGAAGTTCAGTTTTGTGTATATCTTTTTTTTTGCTACTTCTCCAATTCGAGATTCCTTTTTTTTTTTTTTTCCTGGTTTTGGCAAGGCTCACCCCCTAAAATCCTACCATCGGTTAAGGGACGTCCATACCCAGTTTTAAACGGCGCAGATGTGGGAAATAACTCATGTTGCTCACAATGGTAAACAAGTGAACAAAGCTGTGGGTATTTTCCGCCAATAAGCTGTCCAGACCACGAAGAAAATAAGCAAAATGTGTGAATATCTATGTATGCAGATGCTCTGTCTGAATATTAAATTACCACAAAGTCATCATCTCCATCTCCGTCATTCTGGGTGCTGTTATCCAGCACATGCGCATCCAGACTTTGAAACTGCTGTTCGTCCAATTTTATATAGCCAGAGGAACCACCAAGTTCTTGCAGTTGGATGGCATCCACTCTCTCATTATGATCGTAATCCACCAGTGGGCCGTGAAAATTCTTCTTCCCCCATACAAACCACAGAATTGTCACCACGAGGGTAAACATTCCAAACACAAGTGATCCGTAGTTCATACTTCTCCAGGTGACTGGTAACTTTGGAGGCAGGCTCAACACAAATATCGTAAACAACAGCCAACAGGCACTAATAGTGTTGATGATGAACCCAACATACTTCAGTTTGAAAGCAGCTCCTCGTACCTTCCGACGGCCACCAAGCAATGAGGATACAATGGGGATCAATGAGGCAGCACAGAGGGAGATGACAGCAGCACCGATAAACGCATTAAACGCAGTAGTCGATACAAGAGATAGCAACCCAAGTGCATACGACACTCCCATTGACAGTAGCACTGAGTATTTCGGAACTTTTGAAACGGAGTCTGAATGAACATAAGTCCACAGTTCACCATTGAGCAGTGCGCCGTCTCTTGACATGGAAAACACAGCTCTCGATGATGTGGCAATAGAACTGATACCAGAAAACATCAAATTTCCAATAACCATAATCACCAAAAAGAACGAAACCAGCGTGGAGTTGGTGGCAAGTTTGAAGATCAAGATGATGGGCATAATTCCCTGGTTTCGGTCCACAAGAATGTCAATGTCTGGCAGCACTGCAAGGATAGGAATCAAGAAGATTAACCCAGAAACTCCTGCCAGCAATACTGAAATGACGATTCCTCTGGGGACATTCTTCTCTGCATCCTTCACTTCCTCAGAAATTGCAGGCAATAGACCAAACCCTTGCATCATGAAGTTAGCCTGCTGAAATCCAATGATAAAAGTCATTGACGGAGTCCACCCCGACCTTGAATTGTCAAAATGTGTAAAAATATACTTCATACTGTGGTACTCTCTGGCAAATGTTAACAGCAGAATGTCAATCAGCAGAATAGCGTAAATGATCCAATAAACACAGATCTTGTTGATCAGTTCCAGATACTTGCTGAAATACAAATTCACCACGCCACACACCGTCACCACCAAGTAAAATACCAACATATTGATCACTGAGTTGATCTCGTACTCCGAGTCCACAAGACCAAACACTGATAACAGAAACGTCGCTCCGGCAAATGTGATACTGACACTCATCGTCCAGTTCCCAATCAGCAGGAAAAACCCTGTGAACCAGGAGCATATCAGACTGTACCTCGAGTTTGCTATAAGGGCAGCTCCCCCGTGAAGTTCAATAGGGTACTTGGACGATATCTCGGCCAGTGATAAGGCACAGCATATTGAGAAGAGGTACACAATGATGTATCCAAAGATAATAGCCGCAGGCCCACCATCCACAAGCGAATTTCGCATCGTGGTTCCTAAACTAAGCGGTGCAGACATTAGTCCGAATCCAAGACCAATGACAGAGGTGATGGTGAGGTTCTTACTCAAATTCTGCTCATACTTGAACCGTTCTGTATACACGTCATGGTCCACCATATCATTCTCGATAGTCTCTGAAATGTGATTTATGAGCCTGTTAGTGAGCGAATGCTCACTGTAGGTGCTCTGCTCTGAATGCCGGCGTGACATTGTCAACGAAATACCCTTCGTGTTGGCACTGGCTATACGATATATGAGCTTTTATCTATAATGATATATATACGTGGTGGGTGTGGAAAATTTCGGAGTTATCTAAAAGGGGAAGGGTCCGCCAAAAATACAAGGCCGGGTAATATCATCTAAAAGGAGAAGTCTTGAGAAACTAAACAGAACCAAACCAAGAAATCAAAGACACGGGGTGACTCTAGTGACCTCTAACATAAGTCTCAGCAAATCTCTTCAAAGAATGTTCCTTTGAGGTAATGTATTCGTGGTCTGGTTTGGATGGGTCAAAATCAGCAGGTCTGGCATCATACACCATCTTAGATGGGATTGGGGTCAGTCTAACATCATTCTCAGCATCAAAGAAAAATACAATGGAGTATCTGTCCTCGCCGTCAGTTGGTAACTTGACTCTGTGCAATGTAGACTTCAAAATGTTGTTGGTCCATTGGGCCAACTGGTCAGCAATGTTGACCACGATTGGAGCAGCCTTGCCTTGTTTTATGTACTCCGGGTTTGGGGATGGGATGTGCGGAATTGGCTTCCACTGTTCAGTCATATCGAATAGTTCGAGACCTTCCTCGCCCCTTTGTTGGAATAAAAGAGTGACAGAGCCATAGTCTGTGTGTGCCCCTGCTCTGACGGCCTGGCTAGAATCCAGTTTCGAGGTTGCAGGGTAGTGCAGCATTCTCATTGATGTCATAGACGTGCCTTCTGGTCTGTGTCTATCACTGAACCAGTTCTTGCCACCTTTGGTCTCATCAATCTTGAGACCCATGGCCAACAGATTCAAAATTCTGGTACCGAGTGCAAACATCTTGAGGGCCATCTTACGGATAAACTTGTAATTCTCAGAACCATATGCAAACATATCTGGCAACAACTCCTTTTTAAAGTCACCAGTCACGAAATTGAACAGGCCAAAGTTGAACGCCTCCTTGGGATCACCTTTGGATTGCAATTCAGGGTCTAAATTCTCCTGGTTGAAAGTAGTGTAGCCACAATCATCCGCATCAATGGCAAACGACTCCTTGTAGGCCTTGTCTAGTTGGAAAAACTGTTTGGAGAGTTCGAAATACTGGTCAACCTCTTCTTGAGTGAAATCATGGCCGTCGACGAAGAGGAAACCTTGCTGATGGAAACCATCAAGGATCTGGTCAGCAGTGGCCTGGTCTACACAGGAGACGTCCACAATCTTCAATGGATTTTCAGCAGCCGGCATTACTCAGTGATATACCTGGGAGATATTGGTTCGATAAATTATTGAATGGAGTGGAGTGGAAAGAGACAAGGCAATTTAAACTGGGTATTAAAGTGACAGAGTCTTATCAGTGTTTTTAAAGCCGATTGGAAAATTTCGGCCAAAACCGGACAAAGCGATGGGAAAAAAAAAGCTCTTATCAAAATAAAAACCCTTGAAGACTTCGATTCCGATTTCGGATGGTAGCCTTCTTGACACCATCATGGCACTGTTTTCCCGATCACGGTGTGGATCGTCCTATTACTTTATCTTTTGTGGACAAGATCTCATCCACTATAAAACCACGTGATTGATCATGTGATTGATCATGTGACGTTTTAAGAAATGTTCAGTGTAATTCTTAGCACGTTTTTTGTATTCAGGGTAATTTCTGTCACACTTATGACCCAGAACCGACAAAACAACAACAACAACAACAACAACAACGCCACCGGTTTAAACATCACACAACACACACCCACAATGTCCCACGAAGGTGAAGAAGAACTTCTCGAATACTCCGAGCCAGAAGACAACCTAGTCACTGAGCCAACCACTACCACTGAGTCAGCTGCAAAGGACGTTGATGACAAGAAGGGCTCCTATGTTGGTGTCCACTCCACTGGCTTCAAGGATTTCCTTTTGAAGCCAGAGTTGTCTCGTGCTATTGTCGACTGCGGTTTCGAACATCCTTCTGAAGGTTAGTACCATCACATTAATCCCGTCCATGTGGTGTGCTAAAGTCTGCTTAGTTTTGTCTTATTTTTTTTTTGATTTGGCGTTTGGCGTTTGGCGTTTGGCGTTTGGCACTGGCACTGGCACTGGCTAAGGTTATAAAAGTGATTACCAGGTGGCGACACGCGTCTCCACACTTCCTCACTCTATCCTCGTCCGCCCCTCTGCCCCCCCCGCCTCTTCTCTCCGCAGAAGCGAAAGTATGAACACCACACTTGCTCTTTTCTTGCACCCCCAGCTACCAGGATCACTCATAGTATTATTGATTGGGGGAATCCAACCCCCTCAACTTTACCACCCCTCTGCAACATTTTTATAACGTTCAATCACCCTGAGTAAAACATGCTACTTTTGCCACACCACACCACTGGGATTCTTACCACTCAAACCCTTCTTTTATTTTTTTTTTGTTCCCCGATATTAACCATCCCAAAATAGTTCAACAAGTCTGTATTCCACAATCTATCCACGGTACTGATGTTCTATGTCAAGCCAAGTCCGGTTTGGGTAAGACTGCCGTTTTCGTTTTGTCCACTTTGCAACAATTGGACCCAGTTCCAGGTGAGGTGTCCACCGTTGTTGTTTGTCACACCAGAGAGTTGGCCTACCAAATCCGTAACGAGTACCAGAGATTCTCCAAGTACATGCCAGAAGTCAAGACTGCTGTCTTCTACGGTGGTACTCCAATCAAGAAAGATGCTGAGCTGCTAGCTAACAAGGACACCACCCCCCACATTATTGTTGCCACCCCAGGTAGATTGAACGCCTTATTGAGAGACAAGTATCTACGTCTGAACAATGTCAAGAACTTTGTCATTGACGAGTGTGATAAAGTCTTGGAGGCTGTCGACATGAGAAGAGATGTCCAAGAGATTTTCAGAGCCACCCCTCATGAAAAGCAGGTTATGTTCTTCTCTGCCACCTTGTCCCAGGAGATTAGACCAATCTGTAAGAAGTTTTTGCAAAATCCATTGGAGATTTACGTTGATGACGAAGCCAAGTTGACCCTGCACGGTTTGCAACAATACTACATCAAGCTATCTGAGAAGGAAAAGAATAGACGCCTTGCTGAGTTGTTGGATTCTTTGGAATTCAACCAAGTGATCATCTTTGTCAAGTCCACAGCTCGTGCTGATGAGTTGAACAGAATCTTGAACGCTTCTAACTTCCCATCTATCGCCATTCACTCCGGTATCCCACAAGAGGAGAGAATTGCTCGTTACAAATCCTTTAAGGACTTCCAAAAGAGAATCTGTGTCTGTACTGATGTCTTTGGTAGAGGTATCGATATTGAGAGAATCAACTTGGCCATCAACTACGATTTGCCAAACGAGGATGACCAATACCTGCACAGAGTCGGTAGAGCTGGTAGATTTGGTACTAAGGGTTTGGCAATCTCCTTTGTCTCTACTGAGGATGATGAGAAGGTTTTGGCTAAGATCCAAGAGAGATTCGATGTCAAGATTGCTGAATTCCCAGAAGGTGGTGTTGACCCATCAACTTACATGAACACTTAAGCTTAATGAGCTGTGAATGTTCACGTAAAACCTTTCGATATTATACTCTAGTTTATATCCAAAAGTCCAATTTTAGGTATATAAGATCTTTTCTTTCCACTAATCTTATTATGATTATGTAATCTGTATACGCAGGATAAAAACAATGATAAAAAAAATCTGTAAACAACACAGCTTTCACAAACAAACAAACAATAAACAAAACTTCACACCAAGCGATGGATGACGATTTGTATGATGAGTAAGTACATCCTCAGCTAATTCACTCTGTTGTTCTGAATTTGTGTTTTTTTTTGCTTTTTCTAACAGTCTACATAGATTCGGTAACCTCATTGGCGATCCATTGGACTCTGATGCTGAATCCGAGGATTGTTTCCAACCGCCGCCATCAACAGAGCGGCAGCCTAATAACGAAGACCTGGAAGTTCCTGATGCTGAAGATGAAACTCGTGTGATAGTGCAGGACGACAAGAAGCATTACTTGACTCTGGCTGAAACATTTGGACCCAGGGTGGAGACGATTGTTCAAGAGTATGATAACCAGGACATTGGTGTTCCATTAGTTCAGCCTGAAGATGAGAAAGACACCAGCAAGGTTGAGTATTTGAAAGCTCCAAATACCAGCTATTCCAAAGACTATATGATTGGTCTTCTCAAGATGCCTTCAAAGATTCGCAATGTGTCACTTGTTGGTGGCCTAAACTCTGGAAAGACTTCATTCCTGGATATGCTCGTTCAGGAAACCCACTACTTGAAGCATTCCGCCAGCAGCACGAAGAAGCTGAGATACACAGACAACACAAAGTTGGAGATTGAGAGAGGTATCACGTTGAAGTCAACCACGATGACTCTGTTGTTGCAGAACTTATCCAGTAATTCTTTAGTCTGTAACATTATTGACACCCCAGGCCATTCCAACTTTCTTGATGAGGTTGCACTTGCCCAGCGAGCCTCAGATATATCTGCGGTGGTTGTTGATGTTGTTGAGGGTGTTACTCTAGGGTGCAAAAAGGTGATTGACAATGCTCTTTTAAACAACTTGCAGATTATTCTGGTACTCAACAAAATCGATAGACTGATTTTGGAGCTCAAATTGCCCGTTTTGGATGCATTCTACAAGATAAGGAATGTCATTGATGAGTTCAACACGTATGTCCAAGAAAGCCAGTTTGTCAGTGACTACAATTACAAAAATGTTGTCTACTCGCCAGAGTTGAACAACGTTCTGTTTGTCTCTGCCCATCTCCAATTTGCATTCAACCTCAGATCTTTTGCACAGTTGTACTTTGAGAGATATGGATGTCATAATGCTGATATAGATTCGTTTTCCAAGAGGTTGTGGGGTGATGTCTACTATGATAACGTTGCCAATAAATTTAGCAATAGCAACAATGGCAAGAGATCTTTTATCCATTTTATTCTGGAACCCATCTACAAAATTTGCACACAAGTCCTCACAAGGGATATCAAAGATCTTCAATCGATAATCTATGAGAGCTTTGGTGGGGCTGGTTTATCCAAGAAACTGATCGGCACCACTACGAATCCCCAAGTCATACTCAAAGAGACCTTCAAGTTAATATTTGGCAATGTCTCCAATTCATTCGTGGATATCTTGCAGAATCTGAAATCTCCAGAGGACCAAACACAAGAAAGTCTGCTGCTTACCAACAGGGTGAATCCTGACTCCTCTGTGTCAGATGCGCTTTCTAAAGCATCCCCAGAGGGTCCGTTAATAGCCAGTATCATTAAGGTGGTTGATGGGCGAGACATGGCACTGGTGAGAGTCCATTCTGGTACTCTGAACGAGTCATCGAGGATAAAAGTTCTAGGAGAGAACTATATTGATGATGATGACGATTTCAAGTTGCAACGAGTTGACAAACTCTACCTCTCTTGCGGCCGTTACAAAATTCCTATCAAGTCTGCTACCGTGGGGTCTTTGGTTTTGCTAGGGGGAATTGAGAATATTTCGAAATCGGGAACCATCTTCAGCAGCGAGAATGACTTTGACATCCTTTCAGTGTTCAAACCAATCGATTATCTTATCCAGCCTGTTTTCAAGATTATCATTGAGCCTAACGTCCCATCAGAATTGCCAAAGTTGCTAGAAGGTTTGAGACGTATTAACAGACAGTACCCTGGCGTTGAAATCAAGGTGGAAGAAAGTGGCGAACATGTCATATTTGGTTCTGGTGAATTGTATCTGGACTCATTGCTCTATGATTTGAGATACCAGACAAAGATCGATATTAAGGTGAGCGATCCTATCACCAAGTTTTCTGAAACTGTCTTGGACCAATCATTCACCAAGATCTCCATCAAGTCCACAAATGAGCAGAACTCTATCACAATCATCGCAGAGACTCTGGATGATGCGCTTGCCAAAGATGTTGAAAGTGGTAAGGTTAAGGTTGGGGCCGGAGCCGGGAAGCGGATGAACAAGATCTTGCGAGAGAAATACGGCTGGGATTCGTTGGAGGCGAGATCTCTTTGGGCTTTTGGTCCTTCTGATAACGGTCCTAATGTTCTTCTTGATGATACTATTCCGGACGATGAAGATGATGAAAATGCCATTGATTTGCTGAAGAGTGTGAAACAATCGATCATCCAAGGTTTCCAATGGAGTTGCCGTGAAGGCCCATTGGCAAATGAACCTATCAGGAACATCAAATTCAAGATAATTGACTGTGACTTCTCACGCAACCCCGTACATAGAAGCAATGGTCAGATCATTCCAATGGTTCGAAAAGCATGCTACGCAGCAGTCCTAATATCTACACCAAAGCTGATGGAACCGGTCTATGCCTTTGAGATTATGACAAAGTCTACAAAATCTATCAGTCTGATAGATAAAGTCTTGGACAGAAGAAGAGGTGCGATTCTAAGGGATGAGCCAGTTGGTGGGTGCCAGTTGTTCAAGGTTCAAGGTATGATCCCCGTGATTGACTCAGTCGGGTTTGAAACTGATGTACGGGTGCTGACCCAAGGCGATTCCTTGATCTCCTTCTTCTTTTATAAGTGGGCAGTTGTTCCTGGCGACCCTCTGGATAAGGATCTGATCATTCCAAAGTTGAAGCCTGCATCTGTTGGTAGTCTTGGAAGAGATTTTGTGGTGAAGACAAGAAAGCGTAAAGGGCTGATTGGTGAACCGAGCTTGTCCAAGTACATTGACCAAGAATTGGTTGATTCCTTGAAGGAGCTGGGATTATTAGAATAGTAATAATTAAAGAAAACTATCTACCATATTTCTCTCTTTATATAATTTCTTCATCTTCTGGCGTTACGTCTGCTTTTGCCTGGACGATTAGACTTGCCCTTCATCTTGGAAGAGCTGAAGCCAGACACATCAGCAGAGGACTCGGCATCGTTCTTTCTCTTGAATCTCTTCATACCACCAGATCCGTATTTGGCATTCTTCGCAGCTCTCTTGCCATTTGGCTTCTGTCTCTTCTCTTTTCTCTCATCCTTGTCGGCAGCAGCTTCCTCGATGGCAATGTCAAAGGCGTCACCAGAAATCTCGTCATTCTGTCTCTTTCTCTTCAAGGACTTGATCTTGTCCAATGTCTCTCTCTTCTCCTTTTGACGAGCTTGCAATGTCTGATTCTGCACCTGCTTTCCAAACTTCTTCAGGTCTCTCTGTCTTCTCGCATCAACCGAAGCCTTCTTCTCAGAGGCTTCCTTAACTAGCTTCTGTTTCAATTTGTCCATGTGTTCATCCGATTTGATCATTTCTGCAAAGTAGTCCTGAGGTCTGGTGAATGGAACCTTCAACTTCAACAGGTTCGCACGACCAATCAAGGTGGCGTTGAATGCCTGTTTGTAAAATGCAAGTTCACGTTCAGTGTCATCGTAAATGTCTTTGATCTGTTGCTCAACGGGTTCAGAAGAGGTTATGGACTGATGCTCTTGAAATGTGCACCTCTTCCAGTCAAGCTGAATGCGCTCTAGAGCATTGTTGATTGCAGGCACATTATTGACTGTGAGCTTAGTGTGTGGAACCACATCGGCGTCAGAATCAAGTTCGACGTCTGACAATGGAACGTCTTCATCATCATCTTCTTCTTGTTCTTCTTCTTCTTCTTCAGCATCTTCATCAGCATCTTCCTCATCATCTTCCTCATCTTCAAGCTCCTCTTCGCTATCACTTCTAGCAAGCTTCTCTAAATCTAAAAGATATTCTTCCATCTCTGAATCATCCACAACTGGGATCTCAGTGTTCTCATCATCGCCACCTTTACCAGCAGATTTGGGAGCAGCCTTCTGTGCCTTCTTTAGCTTCCGTTGTTCCTTTCTGGATAGCGCACGACTCTCATATTCTTCTTGCGCTTCCTCCACTTCATTGCTGGTCTCAGCTTCAACAGCAGCAGCAGCAGCAGCAGCAGACTCCTTGGCTATCAAGTCCTCCTGTGTCACAATCTTAGGAGCATCACTCTTTACCTGATCTTGTGCAGCTTTGGCCTTAATCTTCTGGTCCTTGGCATGCTGGTCAAGAACCTTCTTGTTATGCAACGACTCTTTCAGTTTACCCTTACCCATCTTGACAACAATGAAAAAGATTTCTCGCTGTTGTTGTTCTTGTTGTTGTCTTCTTAATCTGAGAGGGCTTCTAAAATTTTCTAAAAAAAAAAATTGGCGATGAGCCCCCCGGCCGAAAATCCATCAGTAGGGTAACCTCGGATATCGTTTAGCCGCCCAAAATGACACGAGGTTGAGTCGGAATTGACACCGCAATACCTGAAAAAGTTAAGAGCTTCAACTCAGTTCGGCATCGTTTTCCACCACCAATCAGTCAGGTCAATAATCTCGATTTGTGTTGTATTAAGATGTCAGACAAGGTTGCTAAAAGAGACAGGTTCCTGAGTGTCTTCCCTGAGCTTGTGGAAGAGCTGAACGATGTGCTCAGGGAGTACGGTATGCCAGAAGATGCCATTGAGTGGTTCACCAACAACTTGAATTACAACACACCAGGTGGTAAGTTGAACAGAGGTATTTCTGTTGTTGACACATACATCACTTTGAAAGGTGTTGGATCCGTGGACGACTTGACCAAGGAGGAGTACAAGAAGATTTCTATCCTAGGTTGGTCCATTGAGCTGCTGCAAGCGTACTTTCTAGTTGCGGATGACATGATGGACAAGTCCATCACGAGAAGAGGCCAGCCATGTTGGTACAGAAACGAGACTGTCGGTGAGATTGCGATCAACGACTCGTTCATGCTGGAGGGTGCGATTTACATCCTCCTGAAGAAGTACTTCAAGGGCGAGTCGTACTATGTTGATCTGTTGGAGTTGTTCCACGACGTTACTTTCCAAACAGAGATTGGTCAACTGTTGGATTTGATCACTGCTCCCGAGGAGTCTGTGGATTTGTCCAAGTTCTCCTTGAAGAAGCACTCGCTGATTGTCATTTACAAGACTGCCTACTACTCGTTCTACTTGCCAGTGGCCCTGGCCATGCACGCTGCTGGTGTCAATAATAAAGAGGACTTGAAGCAGGCCCACGATGTTTTGATTCCACTGGGTGAGTACTTTCAAGTTCAAGATGACTTCCTAGACTGTTATGGCAAGCCAGAAGATATTGGTAAGATTGGAACTGATATCCAGGACAACAAGTGCAGTTGGGTAATCAATGTTGCCTTGCAAAAAGTTGATGATGAGCAGAGAAAGATTTTAGACGACAACTACGGTGTGAAGGATGCGGCCAAGGAGAAGGTTGTCAGGGGGTTGTTTAACGAGTTGGGTATTGACAAGACCTACCATGAGTATGAAGAAAAGATCGCTGGTGAACTGAGAGAAAAGATCGCCAGCGTTGATGAATCTAGAGGGTTCAAAAAGGACGTCCTGACCCAGTTCCTAAACAAGATTTACAAGCGTCAGAAATAGACGGTCAGCACCGTCGTCCACTCACCCACCCACCGTTGGCCTTCAAATTCCCTGCGGGACCGATCTTTGATTTGATTTGATACATTTTAAGATAAATAAAAAGTGCGTGTTTTTCTTCTTCCTCTTCTTCAATACAAAAAAAAAAACCAGAAACAACTGGCTACATAGGCAGTTGTGATGAATATAATAATAAAGGGGATCAATGATTCCCAATGTGGATTTGGATTGTGTGTGTGCTTTTTTTTCTTGTGCTGCAAGTCGTGGACCCATTATTTCATTCTCTCTTAAACATTGACTCTCTCCAACTCCTCTCTACCAGCCTTGGTGTACAAGTACTCGTTGTAATCTCTGGCCTGAACCCACCATTCCCAGACTAGAATACCTGGAGCAATGATGAAGAAGGCTTGGTTTCTAACTCTTCTGAAGACATTGAAAACAGCACTGTGGGCAGCACCTTTCAATGGTCTTTGAGCAAACGGAGAAACAGCATAGGTAGTGACACCCTTCTGGGTTGGGGAACCAAGAGCACCCCACCAGCCCATGTATGTCTTTGGATAAGGAGCACCAGCCATCTTTGATATATGTGTCTGTGTGTGTTAATGTGTTAATTAGTGTGATGGTGTGTGTTTAGAACGGTGTTTTTCAATTTTTTTTTTCCACATAGTAGTTGGTGAAATTATAATTTCAGGGATTGTCATTGGCTGTAATTAATTCCGGGGCATCGTTCACAGTAGTGATGTCACATGATATTAACCTCGGATATCGTTTTCAATTTTTCTATCTTTTTTTGCTGATAACCAATTTTTTTTTGATTTAGACACAAAACCAGAAAAAACAGAAAAGTTGAAAACAACAACAACAACAATAACAACAAGAAAACAAAGCTGTAATTTCTACCGCATTCTGCAACAGCGCGCTCGACTTCTTCTTCAATTGACTTTCGCTCTCAATCCATGCTCTCAAGCACTGAGTCTCAAGACTGTTTGGGAGGAGAAGAACATCATCCACTCTCCCGGCTTGTGGCGGCGGCTCCCCGCTCACAACAACAACAACAACAGGAGCAACAGCAGCAGCCACCAACTGGAGGAGAATCTTCTCTTGTTAAGAAGGAAGTCAGTGGGAAGCATTCTCAGGCAAATAGTGGGAACACCACAGAAACTGAAGACCCTTTGAAGGACGACGATGTTGGTTTGGAGTTCACCCCAGAGCATACCGTTACTCCAAATCTTCCCCTAAAGGCGGTGGCGACAGCGGCGGCAACGGCTAGTCGGTTATCTCCTATTCTAGTTGACTCTGCTGCCAACAGGGCAAGAAATGCGAGACCGTACGAGCTCCAGAACAATCCACACAACGATGTCCATTCTAACGCTAGATTACACAGAATCTACTCTGACACTGAGACTTCCAACTTTGACTACATCAATGGCCGGAGAATGTTTGATGATGATCGCTACAGACCTCACAAAATCAAGCATGACCAATCCCCAGTCCCTGACAGGCATTTTTCCACGACCAAATTGAACATTCCATCACGAAGTTTTTCGCAATACTACAACAAGGAGCCTCCTCCTCAATCCCTGAAGAGAACTCATGATGCAATGATAACTGGCACCACAGGTATGGAGGATGAGTACATTCCCAACCTTGACTTTGGCTCAATGGTGCAAAAATGGGCTAATGACAGTCAGGTCGATCTAACAAAAGGTTACGACGACAGTTCTTTTGAATCATCGTTTAACGAGGAAGGCCCTCCTTCCACTGCTGCTTCTCTTACATACACAACTATTGGCCAATTACATGCCCAGGTTGAACCAGTCTCTGTTCCCATTCCCAAGAAGGATCACTTCAAGACTGACCTCACCAACGAAGAGGAGGAGTTGGTCTCAAAGCTACCAGAAAACTTTGTCGATCTACCCTTCTCCGTACGACGCAAGATATTGATTGACTTGGCTCCAGATGGGAATACCGATGCGATTACCAAGATTGTAAAGAAGAAGTTCAAGAGAAAGCCGTCAAATTCTCCAGCAATGAAGTTTTTGAATAGTTTCAATGAAAAATCATCCTCGAAACAACCAGATGGAGGACAGGTCATTTTGAACCATAGATTGGGGACAATCATAGGAGGCGGAGCTTGGGGCCTGATCAGGGAAGGACACTCAACAATCAACAATGAAATCAATGCAATCAAGATCATTCATACCAAGACACCAGCAGTGAAACGCTTCTTTAAAAAAGAGGTGGCTGTTTGGCACGAAATGCACCATTCCAACATCCTTCCCTTGTTGAACATTCAAGAAACCCCAAGATGCATCTATTGTTTAACCATTAGAGCAAATGGGGGCACCCTCTATGATCTAGTGTCTAAATGGGGAATGTACAGCGGCTCTAACTCTCCATTCAACAGATTGGAGATGACAAAGAGTTATGTTCTTCAAGTTGTTCCTGCTTTACAGTACATGCATGCAAGGGGCTACGTTCATGGGGATGTTAAGTTGGAAAATGTTTTGTTACACAACGATTCAAACGGAACAAGCATATATCTTTGTGATTTTGGGATGAGTTTAAAGTTTAAGGATATTCCTGTTGATATCAATGAAGAAGTGCATCTCCCAAATAAAGTTGCTGTGAAGAGAAGGCCATCCATCCCGAGATCTTCATCTGGAACTAAAGTGTTGAACAATAGATCTACTTCGTTGCAAAAGCTTGTGATCGACAAGATGAAGACACATGATGATACGAGACTGTCGCTTCATTCTCTAATTTCAACAACCCCTTCAATAGAAACTCCTATTTTCAATTCAAAGTTTGAATTTGATTATCCAGACAAGAAAAACGAGGATGATAAGGATGATCCCAACATTCCACACTCGCATATTGGCTCTTTACCATACGCAGCCCCGGAACTCTTGGAGAGTTCACCTGTCCCCTTGGGACCTTCCGCAGATATTTGGGCCTTTGGTGTCATGCTTTACACGATGATTGTGGGCAGACTCCCTTTTCAACATCAGTATGATCCAAGATTACGTGCTATGATCCAAGCTGGGAAATATGACAGTGAAGAGTTGCAACTTGCGGCCAAGGAAGATTCCAGCTTCATTGATGCAGTAAAGGGCTGTTTGATTACTGATATGACCAAAAGATTAAACTTGGAACAGATTCTTGATCTTTTAAGGGCTTCTTTGTGTTAGTGGTGGTGTGGTGGTAGCACACCCCTCTCTCTACTTTTGAAGTTTCAATTGGCATTTTTGAAACTCATTATTAGATGTATACTATTTCCGTGTTAATGATTAATGAAAAATGTCCACTATACTAAGTAGTTCAGATCTAAACCCTTTGTTTGAAATTACTTGGTGATTGGTTTTTGTAATATTTTTTTGGTAATTAAAATATCTAAAAAAGGTCGTACCCGGATTCGAACCGGGGTTGTCCGGATCAAAACCGAAAGTGATGACCACTACACTATACAACCATTTACAAGCGAACTTGAAACAACTTTTACATTTATAGCACTATTTTAGATTGTTGCCGTTGGTGAATCCGACGGATTATCAAAGGCAACAGCCATAATTTTTGGTAGATAACTAGCAAGAACATTAAAATACACCGAAAAAGAACAACTTTATCCTATTGTTTAAATGTTATTACTAACTATTTGCAAGTAGGTGAACGAATTGTGAATGTTAATATGATTTAATGAGGATTCTGTACACGTTTGTGTCTTCTTTTTTCCCTCCTTAAATTGGTACACATCAATGTCCGCTATACAAAAAGAAATCTAACCAGACCACATTGAATGCCCCTTGGAAATAACACAGTCAACTTTAATCATAACTCTCTTAACATAATTATGAGGGGAGAAATATGCTGATATATACAAAGTGATATGGTGCAATTAGGAATTAATAAACCGGTGCTCTAGTAAACGCGCAGCAGTAGGTCTGTTTTTGTAGTTCCAAACCAAACCGGACTGAATGAAGCTAGAAAAATCCTGGTTATGGTTACCAAGCTTTTTAAGCAGTTGAAACTTCCCTGGAAGAGCGCTTGAAGACGACGACGATTCAAAAACCTTCAATCTTCCCATTCGGTCAAAATTGGCAAAAATGGGGGCGTTCTTATCCAAGAATGTAGAACTTCCATCCTTATTAACAGAACCATGTTCAAATAAATCATCCCGTAAACTCAAGATTGTTCTATGAGAAGGTTGGCCGATTAGCTTTACAATTGATTGGAACAACTGTAGTTCATTCTTTGCAGGGAGGAGAGGTTCACCAGAATACATCTCATAAATCAGAACCATAAAGGACCATATGTCAATCTTTGTATCATATCTGCATCCCAGCAAGACTTCTGGTGCTCTGTAGAACCTGGACTGGATGTAGGGATAAGCAACCTCATTAATCTGACATGATGATCCAAAGTCTATAATCTTCAAATCAAACGAGTTTGGCTCAACCAGCATGATATTTTCTGGTTTCAAGTCAGCGTGGATAATGTTATGTGAATGTATATAATCCAATGCAGACAGCAATTGTCTTGACCAAAGCTTGATGACATCAATGTGGAAACCTCTGTAGTTGACAGATTGTAAGAGCTCCAATAAATTCACTGCAAGGAGCTCCGTAGAAATGCAAATATGCGATCTGAAATTAAAATGTTCATAATACTCCAAAATATGATTATGATGCTTTTGTAACTTCTTCAAAATCTTGATCTCATTGATTGATTGGAGAGACCAGTTCACATCGTTCTTCATGATCTTGATACCGACAGTTTTTCTCAGCTTGTGGTCAGCACATTTGAGAACATTCCCAAACATACCTTTCCCCAGTCTAGCAATGACTTCATATCTGTAGTTGACATGGTCCTTGACGTTTATGATCAAGTTCTTTTCCTTATCATCAAGTCCAAAGTTCTGTGAATAATTTGAAGTTGTTTTTGTTTGAGAAGAAATCACATAGTATACATCTGGAAATTTCAAGATTTCTGTCTTTTCAAACACATTCAGAGCAATCGAAGGGTCATTATTGACCTCATTGCAATTTCTCAACTCTGAACGATCAAAGTTGGATTCTGAGTACCATGAATCCAATAAAGCCTTCGTTTTTGGATATGCTTTGAGTGTGGCAAAGAGTTCATCTGTTGTTTTCAGCCTTGTCACCAGTGGTTTGGAGAACGTACGTATATGTGGGGATGTATTTGTTGAGCCCAATGATGATGATGATGATGATGACGGAATCCTGCTTGAAGAATATAGTGAATTCCTAGTCGTTGAAGAGATAGGCACTGTGTATGGGCCGGTAGTGGTAAGGCTACTGATACCATTGGCAACAGTATGTGATTTTTTGATGCTTCTATTCTTGGGTGTGTTGTTGAATTTATGATTCAGTTTCTCGTTATTGAAATTGGCAACTGAGGAGTCATATTTCAACTGACTACTTCGGGTTGGCTTGATAACAGATGCAAACGAGGAGGACAAACCATTTGTTGATTCATGATATTTATCAGCCTCAGAAACGACTCTCTTTTGAGTTTTTACTTTAATTCTTGGCTTTGAGGGTGACTGTGATAAATCTCTGTGATGTATCGTTGTCCTTGTCCTTGACTTTGTTGCTGATTTCAGGCTAAACGCAGTCGTTGACCTAGTAAGTCTCTCAATGAGCGGAGAGTCATCATCACAATCATATGCAGTATAGTTCTTGAGCCTTTTGGCTGAGCTTGTTGTTGAGACCGCTCTTTTGGTAGGTAGTTCTTGTATCGTTGGCGTCGTCTTACTGGGACTCTTGTTTGAAACTACCCTTGATTTAGGCAAACGTGACCGAGAGATTGGACTTGTTCGTGGAGGATGCGTTTTCAATCTTCCAGTTGCTGCTGTACCGCCATTGCTTTCGTAGTTTTTAGACAGTCTTAATTTTGGTGAATGAATAGATGTTGAGCTTTTTATGAACGGATCTGAAGGGTTAATGGTTAGACCTGCAATTTGCCTTGATAGTGTCCTTAGAGGAGCTGACTTTTTGAGAGACCCCCCCTCCGCAGTTGGTGTGTTATTGCTCTTCACAACAGCGGATGAATGAGACGAAAGGACACTCAAGGTATTGTCAATAGGCGATAAACTCTTTCTTCTTTTAAAGGACGACACATTACCTGAAGTTCGAGCAGGTGATGCTGTTAGTAAGTGCTGCTGAGATACAATTGGCGAGGATGTGATTCTGGGTATTGCGGATGGTTTGAACTTGAGAGAATGTTCATCCAGGGGGAGAATTGGAGTTGAGAATTGCCTTGTTTTCACTGGTATTCGGGAGTTGAAGGAGGCTAGCTTTGTATACCTGGCTTGCAATGATGTGCTATCAGACGGCGGCTCGTTGTCATAACTCTGATCCATGATTCCTGGGTCTTTTATCTTCCCTTCCCGCAAGCCTTAGTGAGTGTGAGTCAACCTCAAACAAGTCAGGAATTCAAACAGATGTTACTGCCAACCAACCAACCGAGTGCCGTTGTTTTTTGCTCTCTTGTTGTTGTTGTTTTGTTTTTTTGTTTTTGTGTTGTTTACATTTCACAAAAACACAAACACCAACAGATTCGCGAATTCCGTAATAGAAAAAAAAAGAACAAAACAAAAACAAAAAACAATAACAAAAGGTGAAGTTTTTAGACAGAGAGATATGACGAAAGATGGCAAGCTGGTGGACATTGAGAGTCTGAACACCCGGGATATTCTCTTACTATCCCAAATTATTGAACAAAATGGTGGAATCAACAACAGCACATATAATAAGAACGAGGATAGTGCTATTATTCACCAGCAGTACATAACACATCCTGTTTTTCTGCTTTCTCACAATGAATTGAACGGAACTCAACTGGAAATATCACAAGAACAACTAGAAGAGATAATCACACAGTTGAAACAACGACACAATGACCAAAACATTGTCCAGATTTGTGAGTTTTACTACCAACAGCGCATCAAAGAACTGGAGACTAGAATCCAAAATATCGAAACTGATTTTCGCGAAGTGAAAACAAGAGCCGCGGCTCAAAAAAAATGACAGCGAATTGAAGACCCCACTTTTCACCATTTATTCTTTATATAGAAGAGAAGATTCACCACTATAACAACAACAACAACAACAACAAACTCATCAGGAAGAAGGAAAAGAAGATGCCTGCTTCAATGAGCAGCAGCAGAAATGACCGCCTCCACTACTCGGCGCTGTTTCAGTGGTACGCCACTCACAAGTCACTGATTCTAAAGACATCTTACCTCATTCTCCTTTTTGCCAGTTTCAACTCTTCGTCCTCCTCGTCCAACAAGAAAGAACAACAACACCAACAACAAGGCAACGAGCTGCTGGAGAAACAAGATGAAGGAACCAAGGTGAAAGCAAAGTTTAGAGTCACAAGAGAGACTATTACAAAATTGTTGCGTACGATGATACCGTCATGGAATTCTTCTGTGATTTTTTATTTTGGTGTTCAGCTTGTTCTCCTAGTTATCCGCGCATTACTCACATTAAGAGTCGCTGCTCTTGATGGTTGGCTAGTGAGCTCACTGATTAAGAAGAAAACATCCACGTTTTTGAAATTGTTGCTTCAATGGATGGCGCTTGGGATTCCAGCATCACTGACCAATTCTCTACTGGACTTTGTAACAAACCAGCTATCTCTGAATATCAATAAGAACCTCACCAAAGACTTGATGGAGTTCTATCTTCCTTCCAAGACGAAGAATGACATTATCAAGAAGAACCCCAACTATTACAGCTTGATTCATACCCCTCCAGCGGGCAGTGAAAAGGTTGAAGACCCTAATCAGAGAATCACCACTGACGTTACCAATTTGGCTTCGTCAATTGCAAGCTTGCCAAATCACATTCTGAAACCATCTCTTGATCTTGTTTTGTGTTCTTTTGAGCTGGCAAAGACCGGCTCAGCTGAAGGTACCCTAGTGCTGGGTATAGTTGCGCACACTACTTCTCTGTTTTTGAGGTTCCTATCACCGAACTTTACAAAGATTGCTATCGAAAAGTCACACTTGGAGGGTGTTTTAAGAACCTTGCACGCTAGAGTTGTTCTCTTTAGTGAAGAAATTGGCTTTTTGAGAGGCCAACCAAGAGAATTGGACATTTTAGACAGATCCTATTACCAACTGGAAAAATTTATCAACTATGAGATTAGAGCCCGTTCAATTTATGATGCAGCCACTGATTTCATTGTTAAGTACACATGGGGTGCTGCAGGTTTGGTGCTTTGTGCCACTCCTATTTTCATCAATAAGTTCAAGAACATGGTGGACCACAACACCTCTGCCACTTTTATTACGAACCGTCGTTTGTTGTTGTCTGCCTCTTCCTCTCTAGGTATGTTGATTCAATCAAGAAAGGAGGTTCAACAGGTTGCTGGATATATCAAGAGAATTTCTGATTTCAAGAAGGCCCTGGTTGATGTTGATTCATCAGTGAGTAGTGAACAGGTTGTGTCAAAGGGGGTGATTCAATACGATGATGATGTCATTGAATTCAAAGAAGTACCATTAATCACCCCGGCTAATGTTATTTTAGCAAGCTCTTTGACATTTAGAGTTGAACAAGGTGATCACTTGTTGATCGCAGGTCCAAATGGCTGCGGTAAATCATCCCTTTTCAGAATCTTGGGTGGATTGTGGCCAGTGATTAGTGGTGAGCTAACCTTGCCTCACTTTGAGAATGTGTTTTATCTTCCGCAAAGAGCTTATTTGTCTAAATCATCCTTGAAGGATCAGATCATCTATCCAAGCACGAAATACAAGTATGAAACCAATAGAGAGTTGATTGATATTTTGAATGTGTTGGATTTGAAGTTTTTAATGAAGGAAAACTTGAGCATTGAATTGTCCAAAGATCCAATGAGAAGTATTCAAAACATTGATCCTTTTGAAACTGTGAGAAACTGGCCTGAAGAGTTGTCAATTGGAGTTCAACAAAGACTAGCCATGGCGAGACTATACTACCACAAACCAAAGTTTGCAGTCCTGGATGAGTGCACCAGTGCAGTCTCCCCACTTATGGAACAAAAGATGTATGGACATGCCCAATCTTTAAACATTTCGTTGTTATCAGTGGCTCACAGATCCTCATTGTGGCATTTCCATAACTACATTCTAAAGTTCAAAGGTGACGGAACTTACTCATTCATGAAGTTGGATGCTGAGAAGAGATTGAAGTGGGAGGATGAGTTGATTGAATTGAACAAGAAGCTGAGAGAGGTGCCAATTTTGGAGTCTAGATTGAAGGATTTGGAAATTGCCCAGGAGTCACAGGAGTTTAGAAGAACTCAATCACAAATGAGTTTTGCAAAACTTCCAGCTGTTGCGTCGAATTAGAGAGAGAGAGAGAGAGAGAGAGAGAATGTGTGTGTGTAGCAATCGTCTAGCTATTGTTTTTAATGTGTTTATGTCTTCATCTTTTGTGGTTGGTAGAATGATAGTTGGTGTCCGGATGCTCATTCCCAGATCATCGTCAGCCCTAAAAACAAACAAAAAAAAACATTCTTCTTTCTTCTTTTCTTCACACTTTTTTCCAAGCGCATTCAGAAACGCAATTTTGATTACAGTAGGTGAGATTATACACAGTGACTTAACCTCGAAGGAGTTCAAGTGATGATACCAAGTTTTATGCATAGTTCAACTGATTTAATAACTGAAGAGAAAACAACCATCAATAGTCTTTCGCTCCTATCTGACTTTTTAAACTCCCCTTCGTACACAGGTCTCTGATCATTGATAACCGAAACAATCAAACTAACAATTAACAAAAGGACTTGATAATAAATACTTTGTATATATGTATATGGATATTTTTTTCAGTTTGGTTTTAAGGCGTACATTCTCACAGGGAAGAGCTCTTTTGGAAGGCCCTTTTGCAATTCAATGGCAATCAGCTTGTAACC
The DNA here is from genome assembly GCA_003706665.2 of Barnettozyma hawaiiensis. Lineage (NCBI taxonomy): Eukaryota > Fungi > Ascomycota > Saccharomycetes > Phaffomycetales > Phaffomycetaceae > Barnettozyma > Barnettozyma hawaiiensis. The sequence continues at coordinate 53,934 of PPLY02000040.1, read as the reverse complement.
CGCCTCCTTGAAGAGTCTCTGGAACGTTTCATTACATCTCGTGACACTGGAGTCCGTTTCGTCAAACACATCCTCCCCGTGAGCGTTGTTCTCCTTTACCACGACTGTGCCATTTGGTTGTAGACCCCTTTTGCACCTTATCAAGAAGTTCACCAACTCGTCATCTGGAACCTGGCCAACACACCACTGACACCAAATAAGCCAATACTTACCGTCATCTGGGGTCCAGTCCTGCATTCCCAGCTCGTAAATGGTTCCTATCTTTCCCTTCTCTTTCAACGGAGCCAGTTCAACGTGCATCTGTTCAACAAAGGGCTTCACCGGTTCAACCAGATCAACTTTATCACAAAATTTGTAGAGCATATCCCTGGTGATACGACCAATACCAGCACCGATGTCAACAGCATATCTGATCTCGCCGTCAGCAGGGGTCATCCTAGCCTTGAGTTTTCTCAAAAGCGTCGAGGACCCAACCACATCGGCCTTAGGGACCGATGTGCCATCACCAAAACCTCCCAGCACACCATCGACAGTGGCAGGCGTGGAACTCCAGTACTCAATGGCATCGTCGTAGTTAATGAGCTTGTTGTGGTCTTCTTCAGCCATACTATCTGTCGTTTGATAACACAAGAATTGCTTTAGATCTATCCAGGGAAGAGAAAAATTTGGTTTATACCGATGAGGTATTGTGAGCCCTGGCCAACCAACCAAACCAACACTAGCCCCCACCGTGGGGGCCAACCACTGCTGGTGGTGGTTGATGAGTATGACAGCTCGGGAAAAGCTAGAGATATACTACACAGAACTCTGGGTCCTCAAAGAGGTTATATATAATATATATATATGTATATTCTTCACTTTATATATGTGTGCCGAGACCCTGATAATCTCTTCAAAATCTCGGAGAACAAGAATACACACATGTTCCGGACCGTTGTCAGGAAAGGCGAGGGATCAAACTATGTTTAGTTTATAGACAGACAGACAGACAGCGGGAGAGAGAGAGAGAGAGGACCAACTCCCATTACAGAAAGTGTTTGAACTGACGGGGTCGTTGCCGTTACTTGTTGCCTTTTTTTCTTTCTTTCGGCCGAGAGAATGTCGGTTTTTCCGCGCTCACCAAGCGATTACATAATGGCTTGAAAGAGTTTTCGACGACGAAAGCTCCACCTCGTCTTGTTCTTAATGGTTTTGACTTGTGGTTTGTCTGTTTGTCTGTCTGTTTGTTTGTTTGTGTTAACGTTTTAGCCCTGCTTACCGCTCGATCTTTTATTCCGTCTGTTAAAATCATGAGTGGTTTCCGTCTTGTTGACCTTGTTAAACCGTTCTTGCCTCTGCTTCCAGAGATTGAGCTGCCTTATGAGCAGCTCTCGTTTGATGACAAGGTTGTTTACACCATTGGGTGTTCAATCTTCTACCTCTTTGCACAGTTGCCAGTGTTTGGGGCCTCCAAAACTATCAATGACCCAATCTCCTTCTTGCGTCCAGTTTTTGCCGCTGAGAAGGGCACGCTCCTTGAGTTTGGTGTATTCCCAATCATCTCGAGTGGGTTGGTGTTCCAACTCCTGGCTGGTTTGAAGGTGATCAACGTGAACCTCGCCACTAGAGCTGATAGAGAGCTCTTTCAAACTTTGCAAAAGCTGTTTGCTCTATTCCAGTACTTTGTTCTGACCAACTTGTTCATTGCGACAGGGTACTTTGGCTACTCCTTGTCCCTATGGCAAATTGTCTGGATTAACTTCCAGCTGGTTGGTACCGGCTTCATATTTACTCTCGTCTCCGAGGTTATTGACAAAGGTTATGGTTTCGGGTCGGGTGCCTTGACTTTTGTAACCGTTAACGTGTCTGCCAATTTTGTGGGTGACTTTGTCGGTGTCAACTCTGTCGAAACAACCAGAGGCACAGAGAGAACAGGTGCCCTGGTGAACCTCATCTCCTCCTTCAGATCTAAACCTTTCAAGAATGCCATTGTGGATGCATTCACAAGACCATACTTGCCAAACTTGACCCAGGTGTACGTCTCCATCGTCGTTCTTCTCGCCTCCATCTATTTGCAGAACTTTAGAATCGAGTTGCCAATTAGATCAAACAAGGTCAGATCTGTTGCCAATGTCTACCCAATCAGATTGCTGTACACCGGTGCTCTCTCCCTGATCTTCTCATATGTGGTATTGTTCTACATCAACGTTGTCGGCTATGCTATTGTGAACCTGATCTTCAAGAATGACCCAACCCACATTGCCGTGAAGGTTCTTGGCCACTACACAGCCACTGGTTTCAACGCCAATTTGATCATTGAGAAACCATCCGTCTTGTACTTCTTCAACCCATCCAGTGGTTTGTTTTCCTCCTTGGTCTCCCCACTGAGAACCTTGAATTTCTTTGTCGTTCTTTTGGTGACATCTGCCTGGTTCTCCAACTCCTGGGCCTTAATCTCCGGTTCTTCACCAAGAGACATTGCCAACCAATTCAAAGAACAGGGAATCTCCCTTTCTGGTCGCAGAGACATTTCCATCTCAAGAGAACTACAAAGAGTCATCCCAGTTGCTGCCGTTTCCGGTGCTGCAGTGTTGGCTGGTCTCGCTGAGGTTGGCGAGATCTTTGGATCCAACGGAAAGGGTGCTGCCATTGTTGTCGCAGTGGGAACAGCTTTCTCCTTCCTCGAGATCATCGCCACCGAGTTCCAGCAAAGTGGATCCCAGAATTTTGGTTCCTTGTTAGGTGGTTTGTAGAAAAAGAGGGGGTGAAAACAAAACAAAAAAAAAAAAATATTGAAGGAAGCCTTTTCCTCGAATAATAAAGATTCCCAGTCAAACAAAGTTATACAAACCCAAAGGGTTTGCATTGGGGAGTACGAGACTCGTGAACAGTATAGATCCGAGATGTTCATTCATTCGCACGTGTTAATGCTGATTTTCAAAAGTTGCGGAGATCTGTAGTAGTAGTTAAGAGTTTTTTCTCTTTTCCGTTTTGGGTAATAAGAAAAAAAACTAATAATCTCACCCCCTGACTAGACATAGACAGAAAAAGAACAACACAAACACCTTCGGGTAAAGATCACTGGAAATCAATTTTTCAGAATATTTATTGCCCCTTTGAGCTATGATTAGCAACATGTGTTTACTGTCTATAGCTAATTTTTCTCGATTTCCACCTGCAATATGAGGGATAATGAATGAGAACCTTTTCAGATTGAGCGCTTTTGTTGAAAGCCCACCTATAAAAAAGAGTTACACATCCCCAATTCTTACTCTCTTTCTCCCAACATCCTTATCTCTATCACATAATCAACTTAAAATGAAGATCCAAACTGTTCTTTCTGTGCTAGCAATCTCTACTGCTGCCATTGCTGCTGAAGCCCAAGATGTTGAAGCTCATGGTGGCTGGAAAAAGAAGACAACCAAGGAAACCTCGACTTTGGAGCCAACTTCGAAGGAATCTACCAAACATGTCACTTCCACTTCCACAGTTCATCCAACCACCACCACTATCACCCACGAATCCACCGCTACCAAGAGTAAGAAGCACTCTTCTATCCTTCCAACCTCTACCACCACCAAGTCCAAGCACTCTTCCTCTATCCTTCCAACTTCCACCACCAAGAGTAAGAAGCACTCTTCAACCCTTTCAACCTCAACCACCACAAAGAGCAAGCACTCTTCTTCAACCCTTTCAACTTCCACTACTACCAAGTCCAAGTCCAAGCACTCTTCCTCTACTCTTCCTACCTCTATCACTACTAAGAGCAAGAAGCATTCCTCTTCCTTGACTTCTTCAGTTCCAACTACCAAGCCAGTCAAGCCAGTTAAACCAACTCACCCACCCTACCCAGTTAAGCCAACTTACCCAGCTAAGCCAACTTACCCAGCTAAGCCAACTTACCCAGCTAAGCCAACTTACCCAGCTAAGCCAACTTACCCAGTTAAGCCAACTTACCCAGCTAAGCCAACTTACCCAACTCAACCAACTTACCCAGTTAAACCAACCCATCCAGCTTACCCAGTTCACCCAGTCGCTCCAAATAAGTCTAATGTTACCGCTCCACCTATCCCAGACCAATTCAAGGGCTCTGGTAATTCTTTGAAGGTGTCTGCTGCGGCCGCCGCTGCGGCCGCCGCTATTGCTGCCTTCTTGATCTAGATGGCAGTGAAGTTTTATTTCTAAACATATTTGACCATTTCTTTTAGAGAAGCAGTTGATTTTTTTGGGAGGGGGTGTGTAGTTTTTTTTTTTGCTTTCCTCTTTTGGCCCACCATGTCTTTTTCTATACCACAAACAAGCTTATAATACTTTAAAAACACACAAACACACACAGACTATACATTACAGCTTTGCACCTCTCATGGGGGCAGACGCATACACACACTATATACTGATATTCTTAATTTATGCCTTTTCATTATTGCGATTGGTGATGTTTTTCTTTAAATACAGTGTGTATTAATGGCATTCATTGTTCCGTACTTGGGCTCTCTAAACCCTTCTAATTAAAGTCATTGACCCAATGTTGTCAAATATTCCTGCAAAATGGAGCTTCTTTCTCAAATTATTTAGGATTATGGATTCGCTGAGATCCTCTGAACCATAGATAATGTGAGCCTGAAGATCAACGAGAACAGCTTCTCTTTTCAACAACATGTCGTCGTGGTCAATTCTCAGAAGGATCTTCACCTTATATTTCTGAGACCTGTTAAAATCTACAATCTCAACCTGTAGTCCATCCTTTCTGAAGTCAATCTGAGTGGAACAACAAACACCTAAGTAGAAAAGGTCGTGGTGAATCTTCTTCAAAGCAGATGATACTGACCTCAAACCTCTAATGAGTTCAGGTAATGGCAAACCTTCGTTTTTCGCTAAAAATTGGTTCAAGTACATTCTTGTAACCTCTGGAAGAGTGTTTGACAATTCAACCTGCCTTTTGGACAAGTTCAAAAAGTCTACTGTGATGTCAATGTTTAGCCCTACCAAGGAAAATTTCAAACTTGTTCCCTCAAGGGATTTGAAATGGAGACCAGCAATTGATTGTAACTTGTCAAAGCCTTCCAGAATGCCTCTCAATCTTTCTTGTGGCGTCTGACTGTTTCGTTCAATAAAGGCCTGCTTCACCATGATCTCTTCTTCAATTGCAGTGGTATCAACAACTTGTAATTCCAACTCTTCAATATCGGATTCCAGCTCTTTCAACTGTGATACTTCATCTCTGTATAGTTCAAGTTGCTGAAGAAGTTCGCGTCTTAATGCCATCAGCTGTTCTGTCTTTTCAGAGTCGATTTCCTGCTTCTTGACGAGGGCTTCTTTCAACTCAGCCTCTAGTGACATCTTTTCTTTGAATAATGACTTCTGAATCTCATTGATTTCAATCAGTATATCTTCCAACTCTCTGTAATCATCGCTTAGAGAACCGTGGTTGATGCCCAACCTCGTAACAAGCTCATCTAACAACTTAAACCTCCAAGAATACCACGCACACTCTGCTTCCTTATCTGCATAAGTTTTCATCAACAACAGACGATCGTTCATTTTCTTCTGCTGTATCAGACCATTCGTTTCATAGTAGGATCGTACCAACTGGGGATTCTCCAGAGAGAATTCTTCATTCAAGTTCTCGAAAAGTCTTTTCAACTCATTCATGTTATTTTGCAACTCATCACAGCTGAAGTTGTAAAGTTCAAGCCATGGCAACTTCGAGTTTTTTGCAACAATGAAATCGACAGGTCCAATGTCTTCGTCTTTAGTAGGAGGTCTCAAGTCGACAGTGAAGTCATCATTAATATTTAAATCATCAAAGAACTCAACAGACAAGTCGTTCAAGAACTTCTGTAAAGTAACTGGTTGATACTCCAGTGGTTCCACTTCTTCAAATTGTTCATGGGATGGAGCTAATGGCACAGTCTCCGTAAAGGACCCAATTTCAGGTCTGCCAGTATTAATTAGTGAGACTCTTGAAGATCTCAATGGGGTGAAATTAAGTCTTGGAGTTTCTTGAGAAGGGGCAAAAACAGGAAGCTGCGCAACTGGATCCTCCACGGTGTTGTTCTCAGAGACAATTACAGGATGTGGATCTTCTTCGAGGCCCAAGAGACTATTCTTACGCTTCTTTTTCGGGGTCAAGGAATTGTATCGTTCTCTCAAGTCATTAGCAACGCCGTCTGATTCTGCTTGATACTTTCTTTTGGATGATGATGGTGACCCTGTTTCAGAGGTATGAGATCTCACTGCCTTCAACGGAGTTATTTGATGGCTGATTTTTCTAACTGGTGTGGTGTTTGGTTCTGCTGGAGGAAGTGAAGTTGACGTTGGAAGTTGGTTACCAAAGATTCCAGTCTCATCCATGGTCATGGTGCACTCATTCGCTGTAACGTCAGCTCTTGAATGAACTTCACTGAATAATTGCGTTTGTTCCATTTCATCATCGTTCCGGGGTCCATTGCAAATCTTTACATGAATCTCAGTTTGGTTTATAGAGTGCTGCTCCTTATTATCATTATGCCCAGGACAGTTGTTAAGACTCACATATACCTGAGTTTGGTCCATGGTCACATCATCATCTTGGGCATTTATTTTCTTGTTCAGCAAGGTATTTTTTATTGTTATTCTGTCTGTAGCCCCTTCTGCCAAACTAGTAATATCCATTGTTTCATCAATTCCAGAGTCATTCATGTTGGAAACATCAGACTCCTCAGGAGGGTTGTCTTCTGAAAGTTCAGAAGAACCTGAACCTAAAGCTATTTCAGCAACAGGTTTTTTAAAAGTGTGGGTTAAATCCATCGCAACAGATGCTTCTTCTTCTTCCTCTTCCTCCTCCTCCTCATCAAACAGTGATTTTATTGAACCAAACACACTCTGGGAGCTAGTCTGACTATCTGTACCTTGCTGACTGTTTTGCGAGAGCTGTGTTGACTGCAACAGAGGTTGTTCCTCAACAGGAAGGGGCAGCAGCATTAGAGGATAGTTTGACTGAATATCACCCAAGGGTTTTGTCAAGTCCATGGTGCTGTCTTCACCACCTTGACCTTGGTTGCTAGTAACATTGTCCCTCGATATGCTCATGTCAATCGTCTCTGTGTAGTCATCCTTATCTTGGTGTATTTTGAAACCTGGTTCATGTGAGTTGGATTTGTCAGGCGAGGAATAGACAACATGATTTGCATCTTCCATTTCAACATCACTGCTATCATACATGATCTCTTCAGCATTATCTTCAACTTGATGAGCTCCAACAGGGGACTGCGGCGGCTCTGGGGAATAGAGAGAAGCGGCGTGTGGCGTGTGAGGTACGACAGCGATAGTTTCCCTTCTTCTAGGCGGTCTTTCATCTGGCAAGGGTTGAATCAAGTCAATTTTGTGGAGTGTCACCTCTGGCGCAAAGGACACACGCCTTCTGTAACTCTGCTTCCCTGTACTTGCAGAATCCCTCACATGGATGTCCCTTAAATGAAGGTGGATTGGCTGTGTGTTGTTTGGCTGACTATTGTTGATGATGATATCTTGAGATTTAAGATTCTTCAAGATTCCCTTGGCCAAAGAGTTGCGTCTACTGGGAATTTTCGACTGTTGTTGTTGTTGTGGGCGAATATCAATATTCTCCTTATCAGTACCTGGATCTGAGCCCCGATCCTCATTATAGTTCTGCTTGGGCGAGGCCATTATTTGCTCAAACGGTTTGGTATAAGAACTGATTCCTTTTTTCGTTCTTTAAGTTTTCACTTATTTATTTTTGTTTGTTTGTTTGGTTGTCTTTGTTTTTGTTTTTGTTTTTGCTTTTGTTTTTGTTTTCTTAGTTGAAAAGTAAACAAAGATTGTAAATAATACCCACAATTTTGATAACCATGGCAATTGGGAAAATTAGTGGCCCAACCATGTTTTCTTCATTTTTTTTCCTTCTCCAGTGCGATGAGCAGCGTGGAAATTTTTGGTGAAAGGAGAATTAAACTAAGCCAGACAGATAGATAGAGAGGTTAAATTTGTTTATCGAGAAATGTCTTCAAATAAACTAAACCCAGTGGAGCATCATACACCAACGATTGCTGTTAAGTTCTATGGGGATGAACTACTCCTTGCTGGGAACGGTTCGAATGTGAAGATCTACAACTACAAGACAGGCCAAGTTCTGACTTCCAAGCAAGTTTTCAAGAAGAATAAGATCCATGGGATCTCTTTCCATAGGGACACTTTCATATTCTACGGTGCGAGATCATTCAACATCTTATCCCTTGATCATATCTTGAACGACGATAACCTCGAGTCCAAAGAACAGATGATAAATGACTGGATCATCGCTGCTGAATTCAGTGCTAACGGACTGGAGATCTTTGTTCTCACTGCCCATAACATCATCTTGAGTATTGACGCCTATTCGCAGACATTGCAATGGGAGAAATCAGTATACGGTGAGAAGTCCATTCTGTACTCGGGCTCCATCAAGGTTTGCAACAAGTTTGAAGTTTATATCAATGCTGGTACTGTTATGGGCGGGGTGATAGTATGGAACCTTTACAAAGAGGAGATTGTCCACAGCCTCAGTGGACATGAGGGTTCTATATTCAGTGTCCAGACCAGTGAGGCCAACAAGTATGTCATCAGCTGTTCAGACGACCGGTCCATCAAACTTTGGGACTTTGAGACTGGAGAGCTATTGTCGACTGCTTGGGGTCATACTGCCAGAATCTGGAAGCTGAGATTTTACAACAACGATCAAGCTGCTGTAAGTGTTTCTGAGGATCTGACCATGAGAACTTGGAAAATAACAGAGGAGGACAGGCAGTTGGTGCCTAACCAGACCTATGAATTGCACTCTGGTAGACATGCTTGGGGTGTAGATATTAATGCTGAGAACACTTTTGCTGCCACTAGTGGTAATGATGGGAGGGTCAGAATAGTTGATATCAATCCGAACAAAGTGGAAGATGAGAGTCAGCACTTTGCCTTGACCGGAATTGTTGGTGCCATCACTACCACCACCTACACACTTGCTAAGAAGGAGATCATCAAGGGTTTATGGAAGCTGGAGGCAGGACTAGTCTTGATTACCTCTGAGGGTGCTGTATTCTTCCTAAAGGATTCCCAATGGGAACTTATTTATCAGAACTCCAACCTCAGCAATTTTGTCCTCACAAATGGCTACACAGAGCAGAATATCATTTGTTTCACCAATGGTAAGGGATACACCTTGTTTTTGAAGTTTGATGAAGCTGGTCTAATTGAGAAGCAAGTGTCTATTCACACAGAAGTTTCAAAAGTTGTTAATGCTCTGTCCACCACTGAGAATGGCAAACTCTACCTGATGGTCGAATCACCAAACACCAAGGATAAGATAACTGTCTATCAGTTCAACTCTGAGCTTGAAATCGTCTCCACCACATTGGTGGAGAAGAAGCCAACTTTCATCACTACAACGTTTGAGATTCACTCTGATATCTTGTTCATCGGATACAGGCTAAGCTCTTTAGGCATCTACCGACTCTCAACAGGACAAGAGTTGAAGTTCTTGAAGAAGCTATCGATAAGTGATACCATCACTTCGATCAATAAGATCGCTCAAACAGGTAGCCAACTTCTATTGTCAGTTACTAACCGTGATGGTTATTATGTCTACATTAAGTTTGATACGGAGTCCCAAAGACTTGACTTTGTTCATACGAACAACTCAAGAAAGGGTTTCCTCGAAGGGGCATTTGAAATCAACGATGAACTCATTATCTATGGATTCAAGTCTAGTTACTTCTACATCTATAATGAGTCCAGACAGTACGAACTAGCATACGAGAACTGTGGAGGAGCCCATAGACTCTGGAAGTTGTTCAGAAACGGAGACGGCTTTGAGTTTTACTATATCAGAGACGGTATCCTGACCATAAGAACCATTCCAGTCCCCAAGTTCCCTGAAGTACTGGCTGAAGGTACCCACGGCAGAGAAATCAGGGACATTTCTGTCAGACGGACTACCAATGGCAGCAGCCACAGCAAGGCCCTCCTCTATGTGACTGGTGCTGAGGACACGACCTTGAAGCTCTCCGCTGTGGATTTGAAGAATGGCTCTGTGAGAAACTATTGGACTGTGAGACAGCATACTTCGGGCTTGCAGAAAGTGAAGTTTTTGAATGACCAGCTGATCGCTTCATCCTCTGCCAGAGAGGAGTTCTTTATCTGGAAAGTTGATGAGGAGTTTGAGTACCCATTGATTTCCCTAATCGGGTCCTTGAAACCTTCTTCGGACAACCCAGACTTGCGTATTATGGACTTTGATTATCAGTTCATTTATAACGAGCATGTTGTTGCTGTTGGTATACTACTGTCCTTAGTGTATTCAGACTCCGGTATCAAACTGTTCTACTTTGACTTGGAGACCAAATCCTTCACTTCTGTTATCACTGGCTTCTACAAGACATGTTGTCTATGGGATGTGAAATTGTGGGTCCAGGCCGGCAAGGTGTTATTGCTGACTGGAGCCACTGATGGGTTTTTGACCTTGTGGGATATTACCAAAGAGGTTCAGTTCACGCTGACCAGTGATGGTAAACTACTGCAGTTGGTTCCAAACTTGAATCCGGCAGAGAAGCTCCCAGAACCAGAAACTACAATTTCTGTTCACCAGAATGGTATAAAGTCATTCGAGGTTGTTCCTGAAACGGAGGTGTTGTTCATGGTGGCTACTGGTGGTGACGATAATGCTTTAGCCATCACTGAGTTCAAATTGTCAAGAAAAGAAGCAGAAATCTTTGAACCGAGAGTGCTATCAATGGAATCAAGTGCTGCCTCATCCACAATAACTTCAGTATCTTACTTGAATGGCCACAGACTACTAGTTGCCTCTGTGGACCAGATTGTGAGACTTTGGAGCTTTGCCAGCGGGAGGTTGGAACTCTTGGATTCACGCTATACCACAGTGGCAGATACCGGGTCTTCTGATGCTCTGACTCTTCAGGATGGCCAGGATGTTGGACTCATTGGAGGTTGTGGTCTGTCCATCTGGGAGATCAAATAGATGAATGGAGTAGATAACTAATAAAAGAAAAGAAAACAACAAAGAAGCAGACTTCCATAGAGCGTATTGTACCACCTGTTGGGTGTGTAAGTGAGTGAGTGTGTGTATGTGCATAGCAGGATGAACCGTTCATTGCAATATATATACAGGGGGATTTTGGGTGAGAGAGCTCTCTCTTTAACCTTGACGCTGTTTGTGCTTCTTGTTGGTTTTGCAGTAGACATAGACACGTCCTTTTCTTCTAACGACATAGCAATCGCTGCACATCTTCTTGACGGCAGTCTTGACTTTGAATCCTCTGGCCAGTAGCAGGATTGGCTGGAGGGAGAAGCTGCCGCCCAGTTGCTGCTGCTGCTGCTGGTGTTGTGGACGGAGCTGTGGACGGAGCAGCTGCGAAGCCATCATCGAGTTTGTTGTGAGGAGACGAGCTGGCTGAGCACGCGCAGTGAGTGATGGAGCTATTGACCGGAATAGAGAGTTCATAATGGGAATGAAATGAGAATCACACAGAAGATCCGAAGTGGTTCCTTTCTGTGTTGGCTGTTGAAAAGAGTTTTTTTTTTCTTTCTTTCTTTCAAAATGGTGATAGTTTTATATTGGTAGGGACACACAATAGGGAAAAGAATCCAAATCACACAAATCAAAACAGCCGCTGGCGGTGGCTACCGCCGCCCCAAACAAAAGATGCAAAACAAAGCATCAAAGGGAGACTGTGTGTACACAAACGTAAGAAACACGATACACTGAATAATAGTAACAATAATGGATGACTGGAGTGAAGTAAGTGCTGTCTGTCTGTCTGTTTGCGCTTCAGCTGCTAACCCTGTATAGTTCACCAGAACACCAGTGATACGGCCCCCTGTTGACCCCAATGCTGCTGTGCCTATGGCCACGGCATCTGTGTTTGATGTACAGAGTGATATGATATGGGTGGGTGACTCTATTGGCTTTGTTGCATCTTATGTTGACAACATGCTGGCTCCTTACACGCGATTCCAGGCGCATCTCAAGCCAGTGCAGCAAGTGGTGGCGCATCCAAAGGGTGTTCTTACAACGGATGGCGATACGATAAGATTGACGAACCGAAGAGGACTGGTGGAACATCTTTACAGTGTAAATGAGTATGCTGAGCTCGATGGTATCCAGAAATTGGCTTGTATCACTCCAAGTGAGATTTTGGTGGCGACAGGGTCACTCTTGATCAGACTTGATATGTCCAAGAATGTGTTGAAGGTGGTAATGCCATACTCCTGCAATGTGATACTGATATCGTCTAATAAGCGGTACATTGCTCTGGGTAAAGACGATGGTACCGTTGACGTCTTTGACCACATTGAAAACAACATTGTCAAGACTTTCAACTGCCATTGCACTACACTATCTGATATGGACATGAAAGAGAACCGATTAGCAGTCTGTGGCTTTTCAAAGCGCCATGGGAACTACGTTGCTGACCCAATGGTTCATGTTTACGACTTGAAGGCACTCATTGCTCTTTCTCCAATCCCCTTTCCTACAGGGGCTGCGTTTGTCAGGCTCCACCCAAGACTCTCCACATTGGCTATGATATCATCTGTGTCAGGCCAAATGCAAGTGATTGATACCACAAAACCAGGGAACTTTCAACTCTTCCGAGTCGAGAATTGTCCATCTGTTTTGTCCTTTGAACTCTCATCCACCGGTGACTACCTCAGTATCATTGATGGATACTCTGTTTTGCATCTGTGGTGTCACAGTCCAGAACACTCAAGAATGTCAAACAGAGCACCAATAACGTACCCAGAACAAGAGCCATTGCCTTTAATGGAGACTAATATTGACGAAGAGGAGATTCCATTGAACTCCATCGGACTGCCGTACTACAAGGACCAACTCTTGTCTTCCTGGCCTAGTCACATCATCTTTCGAAGTGCCGGGACACCAAGTAAGAAGATTGACCCTGAAATCTACAAGAACTCTGATACCATTGGTAACATCACTGTTGCTGCATATGATAGGGAGAAGTACGGGAGACGAAACCAACAGAAGAAATACGTGTCCATTGCTAACTCTTCAGACAAGAAGTTTCTGAGTAACAAGAATAACCAACTCCTCAATTCCAAGCTCACCAACAACAGCAACAAGAAGAAGAAGGACGAGGAGATTGACCTGTTTGAGTACAAAACTGGGACATCATTTAACTCACCTCCACCAGCATTCAAGAAGTTGGAGATCTTCTATAGTAAGTTTGGAGTTGATGACTTTGACTTTGACTCATTCAACAAAACTGTGTTTGCTGGGTTGGAATCACATGTGGATAACTCATACACAAACTCTTTATTACAACTTTACAGATTTGTTCCTGAGGTATTTTCCTTTTTGATTGCTAACTTGGCAATTGAAGACTTTGAGCCCAACTCTTTACTAAGGGAACTTGGATACCTTTATGACATGTTGGTGAAGTCTCATGGGAAGAACTTTAGACCGACGAATTTCCAACATGCCCTCTCAAATATTTCCGAGGCGAAGGAGCTGGGACTGATCGAGAAGGAAGATGGAGCTCACCATAATTATCATATCCACTCTGACAACGCGTCAAAGTTGCAATTGTTCAATAGGTTTCTGTTTGACCGAATTTACCAAGACGAGGTGCGTTTGAAGGCTACGGCGATGGGAGACACTTCTACTGGTCCATTCTTGGACAGGATCTTTGGCATTGAGGTTGAAACCACCTTGAAATCAATGTATGGCAACCATCTCATTAGAAAAGAAACACACATAGTTCATACTTTGGAAGTTTCATTTATCAGACCATCACCTCACCAAGCGTTGAAGCCAAACCAATCCATCATCACACATATCGAGGCCAGTTTGAGTCGGACAGAGCAAAAACCACTGTTAAATGAAAGAACAGGAAACTATGAAATGGTTAAACAATCACAAGCCGTTACCAACTTGCCACCCATCCTTTCCGTGAGTTTGCATCTATCCAACGACGACAAGAAGCAGATTAGAAACACGAAGGACTGGTTGAAACTAAGGTTTCAGACTGGACTTTCTAAACAAGGACTCATCCTCACTGACACAGTGAGGCGCTCATCCTCGTTTTCTTCATCATCTTGTTCATCTGCAACATCAGGTGCACCACCAGAATTTTTCAAAGAGTATGAACTTATTGGATTTGTTGCTGAAGTTTCTGGAGACACAGAGAAGGATAAGCATTTGGTGACTTTTGTTCAAATTGAAGATGAGATCACCCACCACAAGACTTGGCACCTATTCAACGATTTTCTGGTCATTGAGATTCCTGAGTCTGAGGTTCTGAACCTGTCCTATTGGTGGAAGACACCAGTAACGTTGGTTTACAGGAATATCGCACACCCGGCGAAGTTTGACGAGCTCGGTTGGAAGAAAGGACTGGACGATGGGATTTTATACCGTGATCATTTTGCTGCTGCCATTAGAGAATCCACAAAGATTGAGTATGAGGTCCTAACAAGAGGAGAGGCTCCCCAACCGGGGTCCCTTGTGGCCATTGATACTGAGTTTGTCATCATTGAACAAGAACAGTTTGAGATCAAGTCTAATGGTGCCCGCTTGCTGTTGAAGCCAAGCACCCATGCACTGGCTCGTGTGTCTATTCTGAGAGGTGACGATGGAGGAGACAAGTTTGGTGTTCCCTTCATTGATGACTACGTTGTTGTGAAGGAATCTGTCAAGGACTATCTGACTTCCTATAGCGGTATTGAACCAGGTGACCTAAACCCAGAGACCAGTGACAAACCCCTCGTGACCAGGGAAGTTGCATACAGAAAAATATGGCTGTTATTGAACTTGGGATGTGTATTTGTTGGTCATGGATTGACCAAGGATTTCAGAACCATCAACATTTGTGTTCCCAAAAATCAGATAAGGGATACGTCTGTCTTCTTCTACAAAGGGCAGAGAATCCTATCACTAAGATTCTTGGCCTACATCTTGTTGGAGAAGGAAGTTCAATTGGGCAACCATGACTCTATCGAAGATGCAATGACTGCGTTGTTGATCTACAAGGAGTATGAGAGGTTCAAGGATGCTGGGATGTTTGAAGAGGTGTTGGAATACGTTTACCGTGAGGGTCAGGCCTTAAAGTTCAAGCCACCGTCTGAGCAATGAGGTTTTCACCGTTTGTTGTATCTTCGTATAGCGCCGCGATCCAGTGCAGTATAGGGGGTGGGTATGATGGCTCGTTTAGGAAATCCAAAAATAAAAACATAAAATTTAAACGAGCTCAAACGACGACCAAGAAAAAAAAAACGCCAAAAAAGAAACATGCACATTTTCCTTTTTTATCCAAAACAAACACAACCAAGGAGGAGTACACCATCAATCATGAGTGCTGTTCTTGACACATTTTCAGCTGCTGTTCAGCTTCCAGCTAATGCTACATTCCTTGAGAATTTTTCCACGTTGAACTCCCTCCCAGCCGATGGTTCTATCCAGCTCTCTATTTTGGAGAAGGTGTGGGCCTCTTACTACCTCTACATCAACAACGACATCATGGCCACTGGTCTGCTGTTCTTTTTTCTCCACGAGATCACTTACTTTGGACGTTGCTTACCGTGGTTTATCATCGACTCGATTCCATACTTTAGAAAGTTCAAGATCCAGGCGACGAAGATCCCATCAGGGCAGGAACAATGGGAGTGTCTCAAGTCTGTGCTAACCTCCCACTTCCTTGTCGAAGCATTTCCAATTTGGTTCTTCCACCCAATCTGTGACAAGGTTGGTATTCAGTACCAAGTTCCATTCCCATCATTTAGCAAAGTGTTTCTACACTTGGCTGTGTTCTTCGTGCTCGAAGATTCCTGGCATTACGCCTTCCACAGAGGCTTGCACTATGGTGTCTTTTACAAGTACATCCACAAGCAGCACCACCGTTATGCAGCACCTTTTGGCCTAACAGCCGAGTATGCACACCCTGTCGAAGTTGCCTTGTTGGGTATGGGTACTGTTGGTATTCCAATTGCCTGGGTCTATTTCACTGGTGATTTGCATTTGTTCACTGTGTGTGTATGGATCTGTTTAAGGCTATTGCAGGCTGTGGACGCCCACTCCGGTTACGAGTTCCCATGGTCTCTCCACCACTTTTTGCCATTCTGGGCCGGTGCGGACCACCATGACTTGCACCACCACTACTTTATCGGTAACTACGCCTCGTCGTTCAGATGGTGGGATTTCAGCTTGGACTCTGAGGCTGGTCCAGAAGCCAAGTTGGAGAGAGAGGAGAGAATGAAGAAGAAGAATGAGTCAAAGAAGCTGAAATAGAGGACCGGGATATACTTGAATATTGCTCTCATTGCACTGACAAACAAACACTCATAAAGGGCATGGAATGGATTTTCATACTGGAGGCACTTACGATAGATACAAGCTCTCACATACTTTGCACAATTGCTAGGATAATACCGTTTCCGTAGAAGTGTGTCTAAAAGTAGCTGCCAAACCGGCGAGAGGTACTTTTAAAGGTTACCCGGACCGATATAAACTTTATTTCCTGAATAGTCAATTATCCCGATTAGTATATTTCCTGTATTTTTTTTTTAAATCCCACAGAAACACACATTTTTTTTCCCTTCCTTCTTTCTTTTATCTTTATACTAGCTTGTCCTCTGTAGAGAAAGCATAGTACAGACACTGACACAGAGCGATGCCATCACTGCGAAGCACACGAAGCCACCATTTGAGCAAACCATCAGCTGATCGTCAGGATGACTTTGAAGATGATGAAGTAGAGCGACTGGGGGGGACAGTTGAGGTGGATGGCGGTGGCGGTGGCGGCGGCGATGAAGAAGAAGAGGGCGTGGACGAACAGATTGACGAAGAGGAAGCGGAGACACGATGTCTCTGTGGCCAGATAGATCCACCAGACGAAGGAGGGCTGTACATCGAGTGTGAAAAGTGTAATGTGTGGCAGCATGGTTACTGTGTATCGATTGGCGAGACTGACCTTCCTGAGAAATACTGGTGTGAGAAGTGCAGACCAGACTTGCACAAGATCATTGTCACTTCAGAGGGACGTATGAGTCGTTACTTACCCTGTTCTAAGCCGGAGACGACAAGCACCTCTGCTGCTTCTTCTGCTGCTTCGAAGCGATCTCGAAAGAGAACAACCTCACAGAACGGGGAGTACGGCGCGGGTGAAGATGATGCAGTTGAAGATGATGAGGAGGAGATACAAAAGAAGAGGAAGGAACGCGCCACGTATAAGTCAAGAGAGGATGCCCGTTACGAAGCTCTCATTCAGCGAGTGATGGAAGAGAGCAAGCGGGAGGCGCAGACGACGACGGAGAATGGCTCGGGAGAAGATGACCACAAACCGAATAGCCATAACCAGAGCCAGAGCAGCAGTGGCCGCAATTCACGCAGCAGCAGACGCAGAGGAGCATCCAATGACAGCACAGCAACACCAACCGGCAACACCAAAGCTCAATCGAACGAATCAAGTAAGGAGGCTGAAGTGAAGAGAGAGAAAGACTCTGACACAAATGATTCAGCAGCAACAGGCAACAACACCACTTCTACTTCCAAGGCGAAGAAGACGGCTAAGAGATCACGAAAGACAGCTGCAGCATCAAAGCCCAAGGCGGAGAAGGATGCCACATTGATTGACTTCAACAAGCCAACGAAGCCACGCTTGCCCCAACAGCGTGCCACGGTCAATGAGATGAGTCGTCGTGTTGCTGCCATTCTCGAGTTTATTGGGCGCACACAGGTGGATATTGCTAATGAGCAGAAGGAGGAGGAAGAGTTGAGCAAGTTCGTGGAGGATGACGAGTCCAAGAAGAACATTTCCGCCTTGTTCAAGAATTACAATGGCAGTTTGGCCTTGATGGATGGATTGACCAGAAAGTTGTTGTTGTGGGAGGAGAAGTTTGGACAAGAGACTCATCGATGAGCAGACTGATAGTTCTATGTATGTGAGACGACCTACAAATGATGTACGTGAACGCAAAGAGAGTGAAACATATGTTGTTGTTACACTAGACTCTATCCCTTAGTCTTCCCTCAGCAGTCACTTTTGGCCACTTCTCACCAGCCAGACTAATCTCCTTAATAAAACTCTTGGTGTTGTGTATGCTTGTACCACCAAGTATAATACGCACATTCTTGTGATCCCTGTTCCACTGTGACACTACACGGGCCTCTTCATAGGTGACACCACCGACAACAAATATGATAATATCCTGGGCCTTCTCCAACTCAACGTTGCGGTACTCCGCTGTGCCATATGGTGACAAGACAGGATATGTCTTATCAGGAAGCTTGCCCTTTGTCACCTTGTCCAAAAGGGTGTACACGCGTGGCGAATGCTGCATGTAAATGTTATCCGTTGTGCCTCTGTTGTTTAAACCAGAGATGAGATTCGTTGTGGCCTTGTCAAAGATCGATTGCTCTGCATCAAGACGTTGGCGAGAGCCAGCAAAACGCAGCATGTAGTCAATGACCGCAATTCTGTACAATGCAATACCTTGGTCTCTGAGGATCGTTTTGAGTTTTTCCAGTTGATTATTCGAGTTGGTTTCGTAGCGCAGCGCATATAGTGTAACTAGACGGAGTTTTATATCTTCGGTCAAAGCTGGTTTCTTGACATCGGCAGCAGCAGCTGCTGCGTCTGGCTGGTTTTGGAGTAGTGATATCAATTCCGCATAGTGAGCGTTATGGGAATCGTGGGAGGACATATTTTGTTCCAATTCAGATACTTCCCATAGTCGATCAATGTTGATTCCCTTGTCCAGTTCAGACACTAGTGTCATGTGTTTCGAGACATTTCCTGATAGTTTCTTGAACTCTGGGAACTCTTCAATGAACTTTTTCATGTCGTCGATGGATTCAATCTTCTTGTTTGAGTTTGTCTTGTTCTTGTAGTGGAAGACATAATCTTTGATTTTATCCGACAGGTCACCAAAGTTCAGGTACATTGACTCAACAAAGAATTGATCTTGCTTGGATGAAAGTGTGATCTTTCTCAGTTCTTCAGGGATAGGTGTGATAGACTCAGTGAGGTCAACGATGGAATTTTCAATGCCAATAAGCTCATTGACCATAGACTGGTATGTCCATGGAAGCAACAATGGAGTTATTGGATCGTTCTTTCTATCAAGAATGAGGAGCTGCGGTGGCGTGTCCTTCGTTCTGAAGTCAAACAGCGAAGCATTGGTCTTTTGGATGTTGTACAAAAGGTCCTTTGACAGCTTGAGACACATTTTGGAGTTCGCCTCGTAGCGAATGACTGGTTTCACCTTGAGAGAAAGCAGAAGCGACACTAATCCACTCACAGTGGAGTTGAGGGCTGAGCCGCCCCATGCGTCAAACTGATCTGTGTATATGTGCTGGATGTTCAAAGAGAACAGATCCCTGTTGATGGCGAGATAGTCCTGGAACACCTCCTCCACTTTCGTCACCACTTCAAGGTCATCGCTCTCTGCAAGCCTCTCCAACTGTGATTTGGACACCGTGTTGCTGAAGTAGAGTTCGTACGAGGAGTATTTGGGCTCTCTCAGCTCTGTTAGCAAGTGGTTGATGCTATCGTCTGTTGGTTTGAGATAGCAAACACACTTCAAATGACGCATCACGTCACGCTCGTGGTTGTCCAGACGGGCAATGAGAAAAATATCATTCTGCAGAAGCTCGCTCTGCGTCGAGTTCAGTGACATTGTGGCTGTGGTGTCCTTGTCCAGAAGGAGCACTTTGATTTTGGACCCCGGTAACAGCGAGCCGCCACCACTGTGCTGTCTTGTAGTGCCGCCATTTCCAGCAGAAACACTACTGTCTTTGGAAATCCCCAAAATTCTCTCTGTGTAGCAGTCACTAGCAGCGAAAAGATCCATTCTGAACTGCTCCTGCTTCTGATCGTATTGTTTTTGTGTTACTCCAATTATTTGTTTGTTTGTTTGGTGGCAAACAAAAAAACTAAAAAAAAACATCAACAAAAAATGAGGAGTTTCTTTGTTTACTGCACTGTTTACTAAACAGAGAGCAATCGCCGCTTGAATCCACAAACAAACAGAGGGAGAGACAGACAACGAGAAAAGAGAGAGAGAGACAGAGACAGACAAAGAGACAGTTGTGACCATAAACTTTTATAGATATAAATTGTTCGTTAGCCATGCCAGGGTCCAAACAGCCTAGCGAGGGCAAGAAGAAACAGTTCTCTGCCAGTCGCAAGTCACATTCACGTTCGGCGTCCATTGGCAGAAACCTGAACAAGCTGGGGAAAAACTCCTCGTCAGACGAGCATCTTCTTCATCGGCCACAGCTCAACAGGTCCAAATCCACAGACACGATGGTGAGAAGGAACCGCAGTTTGACTAAGCTCAGTGTTCTTAATCCAGCGGTAAGAAGGGCTGACTCACAACAGCACTTGCCCTCGATGGCAACAACCGCTAACAGAAAAGGAGGAGCGGGCGCAAGCGGGATCATTGAACTTACCAGAGACGAAAGTGAGAGTGAGATGGACGCTGGAGAAGACATCGTCGAGGAGGTTGAGCGGTTTAGCAGTGATGATGAAGCTGGACAGGGACAAGTACGCCAAGAAGAGCTCAAGGTGCTCAGTTACAAAGCACCGGCCCAATTCAGCCATACTGGGACTTCGTTCACTCCAGCAAACGTCCCTGTTGACCAACCGGTTCAAGCAACACCTGCCGAGCCAGAGGAGGACAACGACGGCGACGACAACGACGGCGATGACAACGACGGCGATGACAACGATGGCGACTTGAAGCTCTCCAAGATTACTGAAAAGCTCAAACTTGAAGAACCCGCCACTATAAATGCACCAAAACCAGAACCACCTCACAAAAAATTGCCTCAGCATCCTGAACCAGAAGTATTGTCCAAGAATGACCTCACTGATTACTACGCCAACATGATTCTCTCACAATCGACCGGTATCGTACGAGCATTTGGCGACCAGCCATTCCAGAATTCTCTCCTGAATCTAAACCACCAGAACGAAGCTCAGCTACAAGCTCAGCTGAAGTATATCCACTCAAACGACCACATTTCTGGAGCAGGAGCCCACCATCCTAAATCATCATCAAACTCACTTCGTCAATTTACCATTAGTAACCAAGCCAACTTGGGTACTTCACATGAATCCTCCATCTTGTCCTTCAAGGCACAGGGCCCAGGTCTCCTCAGTATGACACAGATGCCACCACAACAGACACCAACCCATGACTCTGGGAACTCCACTCCAAATAATTTCAACGCTTTTATCAAACCTGGAAACGCCAATATTGAAACGAGGACACAGCAGAGACTGTGGCTACAGAGAGAAAGTTCACTGCTGGACCTATCAATGCAGAATAGCACCAACCCGCAAATTCGTCGTGAGTTTGAACGTATTTCAAGAGAGTTTCTTAACGTTAGGCGATTCGAGAACCCAATCATTGATTCAGTCAAGAGAGTCACTATTGTGAATAACAGCAGCGAGACCAATGCCGCACAGTTGAACGACAAGAAGATCCAGGAACTGAAGAAGGTGAAAACTGAGGCGATTCAGAATGAACTTTTGAAGTTGTGGTTTGCCAACGACACTCCCTCTTCAAGGAGACCACCAAGCCACCTATTGGACCAGCACCAGCACCAGCACCGGTTTGAGCAGCAGCAGATGAGCAACATGAGACCATTGGGTAGTAAACAAACTGGGGAATTTGCGGCGTCGATTTCCAATGGAAACTCCTTCCGCAGCATGGCTCCAACCACCAGAGCTGTGGACAGAGCAAACGAGTCACGAGGGAGCAGAATTGACTTGAGTGCTGGGAGAGGCGTTGAGGTGAATGCCGACAGATAGTGTCTCTTTTTCTTTTTTTTTTGTCACCTACAATAGAAACTGTCCGGGGCAAGTGTATAGCTTTTGACATTGAATCGATGTGGTGGGTGGTACGTAGATGCCACCGCCAGCTCCTTTTCGACCAAATCCTGGAAATTGGTTTGATGACTACGTCTTGTACGAATATCTCGATAATTAATATTTCTAACGTCAATCTCTTCTCCAACATTATGTGACACTGATGATATCATTTGCCAAGGGGTATTCCATTGTCGTTATCACTGGATCTGGGGCTGACAATGCACTTCAACGCACTGGCATGCTTCCACGTTTTTATAGCGGAAGCCCAGGATGTCACTGCCCCTATTGATTATTGACTGAACAAGAATATATAGTAAATTGGAATTTGAGGTCCTTCCAAGTCCATGAAGTAGATATTACTAAGCAAAGTAAAAAAAAAGAAAAAAAAACACAGAAAAAAAAACATCCAGGCCGCGCGATAAACTTGTGGTTAGGAAGCACTAGATATGCTTTGCGGTTTGGGTGGGGCATGTATTTGGGTGAGGGCAGACTCGAAAATGGCAGACAAAGGCATATAGTCTATATTCTTATTCTGGTCGAGACTAATAACAAGGGTCTAAAAACGTTTTAAAGTTGGACTGGACTGTAATACATATGTTTTGGTTTGTGACACTTGTTCTTCGCTGCCCTAAGATGCAAAACCTTCTGTTGTATGTCACCTCACTGGACTAAATGAAATCCCGAAATGCGTTACTAAAGCCACCGGAACTAGAACCTAGAAACACCACCCTGGTTACAACTTATAAGTCACCAGCGTTGAGCATACGGGGCCATTTATCATTTTTTCTCTCTCCAGTAAAATGGAGGTCTCCTGATGCATTCATTATATGAGACATGCAGATATATAGGTCCACTTATAAGAGGAAAAATTAATAGCACTTTATTATAGATAAGGTGTCTGAATTAACACTTCCCCGCACTTACAGCCATTGCCATTACCAACAACATCAGCACCACCACCCAGCTGGACTCCAAAACTTCTATCTGTTTGTTTTCATTTGTCTCTAAATCTTTATCTCAATCCAGAAGCGACACGATCAGATAAGAATATATTGTTAGTCTGCGTGAACCGGGACAAAAAACACACCCTAGATGTGGCCAGGAGGGAGGGGGATCTGGGTGGGACTGGACTGCTGACCTTGAGAGGCTATGCATGATGTTGCAGATCTCTACCAAATAACCACTATCTATCGTAAACAGTCTAGTCTCATAATCAGGTCAATGAATCAACTACAGATACTACTTGAAGCGGTAGTCTAAGCGGAATCCGATACACTAACACTGCCCCATCTGTCATCAAAGTAAAACCCAGCACCACTTCCTCCAATTATATATAACCACTTTGGAAAGCCACAACTAATCCTGATCACTGCTGAAACATTGAGGAGTCACCCATCCATCACGCGCTTGTGGGTGAATTGTTGTCAATAAATTCACTGATTCTTCTGGTCTCTCCAAGTTCCCTTAAAAGCATGGTACACCAAATTACCAGGTGTGCTCCGGAAACCTCTGAATGCAGCCTCTGGAAGCATCACAAAGTCGCCATCCACGACGATTGGTTGGTCTATTCTAGTGAGATTTTGCCAGCCCCACCAGACATCTGGTTGTTCGACAGACCAAGTCTTGTCCTTGACATCGGGGAATTGGGTAAGTTCTCTGGTTCGTTGCTGATCGTTTACGTTATGAATAGGAATATCTGGGCCCAGAGAGTTGACGTACTCGTAGACAGTGTCGGTGAAGATACCTGGGCCAGTAAACCACATCACACCAGTTAAAAAGTCGTCACGGCCAGCCTTGAAGTCAAATTCCTCACCATCAAAGGTGAAGACTTTAGTATCTTTGTTGTACTTTGTATTGGTGACATTGACAATGTTGCTGATTAGCAGGGCGTAGAATGGGTGGTGTCTCTTCCCTTGGAAAGACCACTGACAGAACTGCACTCTTCTCAGAACAATCTTAACCCAACTCTCACAATCACACTCGGCTTCTATTCCAACTACAGCACCAATAGTATTCGTGGTGTCATTGTACGTGATCCAGTCCTTAAGAGGAGTGGTTTGATAAGTGTCTGTGTCACCGTATGTTCCGCCAACTAGATACAAAATGAGGTATCTTAGGAAATCGTACTGCAGGATGGTCTTTGGCATTGTTTCGTACGCCTCGATGATCTCAGGGAAGTACTCAGCGAACTCTTTTAGAATGAGCCTGTAACCTGACGGAGCGTCCACCAGATGATAGTCGAAATCTGGGTCTATGGTCCACGAACTCATATCGTCGTTAAGTGGAATCTGTTCATGCCACATCTGGAAGATAGTCTTTTCCAATGGCTCAGAATTTTTGGTATATGGATAGACTTTATGGAGTCTTTCAAGCAAGGGAAGCTTCATGATTTCCTCCACCGGAGTGTTTAGTGACAGCTTTGGTGCAGTATCAGGCTGCAGCCCGTTGGTAGTTGAGGCTGAAGGGTCAAAAGCAGCGATGGTGGTGCCTATGTGTTTCTCGAGTTTGTCATCCTCATTGTCACCACTAAGTGGTGATTCTAACATCGCTTCTGGTGGTGATAGTGGTGGTGATGCTGCTGGGACGACTGGATTGTTCTTGTACGGCAGGAAACTATCATTCGAGGGAACGTAGAAGTAGGTTGTAAGTGTAAAGAACACAACTGCGCCCAGAAGTATAGCCAGTAGTGCATTTTTTGTCCTCAACATCTTGCTTGGAAAGTGAATACTCATTATGGTGAGTGAGGTCGAGCACAAGAGAGCACAGCCCAGAGTAGTGAGATTAAATCAAACTAATGAGAAAAATAAAAAAATGGCAAACCTCTCTGGCTTCAGACAGTTTCTGTGGGATCAGGATTCCAACTCCTTTTGATTTTACTTCTAAAACATTTTGGCTGGCGTATAAATGTTTTTGGTATTGTTCACAGCACAGTTCTGGATGGAAATCTGTAAGTGCGAAGTGGCTTGCTGCAGCATCTTTTATCTTTTGAATTGAGTTGACAGAGATACGAACTCTTTGGTTCAGGCTTTTGTTTCCGTCCAAATACATACATACACCAGGCAATTGAACTGAACTGATTGGCTTGAAAATGTACAAGCTGGAGTGGTCAGTTAATCCTTGTGCTCACTAATCGTGTGTGTGTGTGTGATTTACTCCCTCAACTGATTTGAAACTGGACAGGAGACATGCGGCTGTGCGCCAGACTGGCGGCAGGACAAGAAAGACAAAGGACAAAAAAAGCAAGACGAAAACGAAAACAAAACATACAAACAAAATAGAGAAAGAGTTCCGCCGCTATTTTGAGTTTAGACTTTTGGCGTTTCCCCAGCAAAAACGCGTACAGAATATCCCTAGAACCTAGAACCTAGAGCCTAGAACCTAGAACCTAGAGCCTATAAAGCTTGTATCCTAAAGCTTATATAGCCCAGCGAGTAAGTAGGAAGTGAGTTATGTATAATAAAGAAGTATATGATGCCACCCTGAAGATCTCCTCCTCTCATATGATCAATTTCATGGCGTATGTGGAGGCCAACCGCACGCACACAAAACGATCGTTCAGATCTAGTACTTCCTAAAAATGATTGTGTACTGTGGTGGAAATCCTTTCGCCTGTCTGTGCCATGCTGTCCTGTAGTGTCTTTTTTTTTTTTTTTTGAAATGGTAGTACTATCATTGGAAGTGAGGCATACACTGGTAAAATCTGCTTCGATATAGTAGTTTTGAATTCTTCATTGCACAGTAGATGGTTATTATTTATACATCATCAAAACGTGGTTTAATGTTCTTTACTTAATTTCAAGTGCTTGTATACCCCAGGCCCGGATCGAACCCTCGCCCTTTATGAAGTTTTTCATCTATTTTCCTTTGTTTCTTTGTTTCTTTTTTTCTTTTTTCTGCCAAAAGTATTCAGTCTGGCCCGGCCGAGCCCCACTATAGTGGTGTCCGCTGTCCTGTCAAACTCGACCCCACCACATCCAAGCAGAGTAAGTAAAGGTGCTAGGTTTAACCACATAACCACATATACATATATACACACATATGTCCGCTGAGCTGGACCCCACAGCTCCGATCGCGATATCGTTGGGTACAGCGATCTTCATTTCAGTGAAGCCCATTTTCAAGATCTATCTTATCATGCTTGTTGGCTGGCTGCTGGTTCGGTATAACGTCTTGTCTATGGAAACCTCTCGAGGAGTCTCCAACATGGTGGTGAATGCGCTCGTTCCTTGTCTGACTTTCAACAAAGTTGTGACATCGCTCTCCGGGAGCCGAATTGCAGATATTGGACTAGTGGTGCTCACATCGGTACTGATGTACCTTGCGGGAGGAGTTCTGGCATTAGTGTTGAGTAAACTGACACCAGTACCCAAGAAATGGTACTACGGTTTGATATATGCTGGGTTGTTCGGGAACATTGGCGACTTGCCCATTTCGTATGTGCAGAGCATGGCTGGCGGTGTTGTCTTTGATGGAGTGGAGGTTGATCGTGGTGTGATGCTGAGTTGCATCTTTGTTGCATTTCAGAGCTTCTTGGTGATGAACCTGGGGATGTTCCAGATGATTGGGTTGGATTTCAGAGAGGGGCTGGATAGCTGTGAGGAGAAGAAGGCTGGGAGTATGCAGGAGGGGGAATTGCAGAGCATTGACGAATTGGGGGTGCTCGGGTCAGGAAAGAGCCAGGAATCGGATTTTGCAGTGGTACCTCTTGCAGTTCGTGACTCTGACCATGCCATATCTCTGAACTCAGCAGATGATGGTGGCCATAATCAGTCCATCAGATCACGCCGAGCTTCCAACTCGTCTTCATTAAGACGAGTAAGATCACATGAGTCTGTTTACTCGTCTCGTCACGCAAGGGCTCGCAGACAGACAACACAGTCAATGATTGACGAGTATTCAGAGGCAGAGCAGCTGCTTAAACTCAAGACAATCGAGGCACTGGCGAAGAAGATTTCAAGGACACAAGAAGTTGGGCTAGACCATCTTGTTTCGCAAGTTGATGATGATTGTAAGGAGGAGGAGGAGGAGGAGGAGGAAGAGCTCAAGCCTACCTGCAGCTCGCCGTCTAAATGGAACGCATTTGTATCACGTTACAAGCTTGGGTGGCTTCAGTTTGTTCTCATCAACTTTGCCCGGGTCCCATCAGTCACGCTAATGGTTTCAATAGTTGTCTGTATGATCCCTTGGTTACGATGCCTGTTTGTCTTCAACTCGATCAATATCAAAGAGGCACCCGATGGTCTCCCTCCACTGAACTTTATCATGGACTTCACTGCCTATCTCGGCAACGCAGCTGTCCCAATGGGACTGATCATGCTCGGTGGAACAATCGCAAGACTCGAAATCCAGGAGATCCCACCTGGGTTCTGGCGCACTGCACTGCTCTTGACACTGGCGAGACTGGTGGTGCTTCCCGTGTTGGGGATCCTATGGATGTGGGGGATGGTGTCGGCCAGCTGGGTCAAGGACGACATCACCAAGTTCATGCTGATCCTGTCGTGGGCTGTCCCGAGTTCAACCTCACAGGTGTACTTCACCGCTTTCTACACCTCACTGGATGGTCCCCATACCCAGATGGACTGCTATGCCATCTTCCTAATGATGCAGTATCCGATTTTGGTCATCACACTGCCGATTGTCGTAAGCTATGTGCTCAAAGTGACTTTGGGACACTGATATTGATTATACCGTTTATCATGTTGTAACCGTGGTAACAGTAGCAACAGCAACAGCAACAAAAACACAAAACCCAAAATAAAATCAGAACAATCATCAAAACAAAACCATCGCCTTTGGAAAAAAGAAGATCCGCATCGTTTGGTTTGATTGAATCTACAGATTTCTGTCAGCGTGTTTTTTTTTATTTCTCCACACTCTTTGAGGCGTCTTTTCTTTTCTTTCTTTTTTGGGCTATCTGGATACATTACTCAATTGGGACACCAATGGAGGTTTGTGATACTGCAATCAATTAATGAATTTTTTTTTCTATTGACTGGCGGTGGGGAGGAGGAGGGAGGTTCCATGTGGATATATATAAAGCAGTTTCACTCTGAACACGTACTGGAAAACATTTAGAGAATAAGGTAAGTTATCAATAGAAATATGGGTTTCCAAGAAGCACTGCAGGGTCTTTCCATGATAGCCATCGTGCTATTGGTTCCTCCTTTAATTTGGCACATCAAGACTGTGAATATCCCAGCAATCACCCTGATTATATGGCTACTGCTCATGGACCTCAAGACCTTTATAGACGCCACAATATGGGGTGGTGATGACTTTAGCATGAGATTCAACGGCGAGGGGTACTGTGACGTGATGGTGAAGTTGCAAGCCGGTGCCAGTGTCGGCATCAGTGCCAGTGTTGCAGGTATAATGTTCAATCTGTACCGAATCCTCAAGGCAGACAGTGTCATTCCCGGTTTGAGAAGTTTCAAGAAGATCACTGTTGATTTGCTGATCAGTCTGGCAACTCCGATAATGGTTATGGGACTGAACTACTTGGTGCAGGCGAGACGTTACTACATTTTCAAGTACTCTGGCTGCCAAAACATCATGGCTCCTAGCTGGGTGACCATTGTGATTTGCACGATGTGGCTCGTTATCTGGTCCTTCATTGGTGTGGTTTTTGCAGTGTTGATCATCTTCACCTTCTTCAATAAGAGAAAAGACGTCAAGGACATTTTGAGATGTACGAATTCTGGTCTCAACCTGGTCAGGTTTGCTAAATTGCTTATATTTTGTGTGGTTGTGATTCTTGTCATGTTCCCAGTATCTCTATTTATCTTTGTCAGTGATATCAACAATGTCCAGAGCACTTACAACTTCTCCCTGATCCACAATCCAGTCGTTTGGTTCACTGTCTCCTTTGTTCCATTGAGCCAGCCACTGTACAACGTTTGGATCTTCATTGCTCTTAGTTACGTCGTGTTCATCTTCTTTGGTCTCGGCTCGGATGCCATTGAGATGTATCTGGAGATTCTGTCCAAGATTGGTGGTTTCAGTAGGGTTATTGAGTACGTCAGACACAAAAGACAGGAAAAGAAGACGCTGCAAGCAGATGCTCTTGTGTCCAAGATACTGAACACCACTGATTCCTCTACAATTCCTTACTCAGGAACCAGTAGTGGGAACACAGCTTTCGATCTGGAAATGCAGCAGATTGGTAGCCAGCAGTACTCATCTACACCGACATCCAATACCTTCTCCGACAGATTTCAGATATACCCACAGAGTGCGAAATCACAGAGGTACTATCAAGATGGCGTTGATGACAAGGATGAGGAGTTGGAACTGGATGATGATGACGTGCGGTATCTGAATATGCTTTACTTGAAGGACTCCATCTCTTCCTCTTCTTCCTCCTCATCGAGAGCAGGAACTGCAGTCGAGTGAAGGCAGAGTTTAATATATACAACAACACACACGTTAATTAGGATTAAAATAATGAATAAAAATAAAGGGAGATTATACAAAGAGCAACCTAACTAGTCAACGTCCGTTCTTGGTCAAGCAAGATTTATTCGACATCCTCACCCTTTGGGTTACTCAACAATTCGATTCTTTGTTGGATGATAGAAAAGTTGGAACCTCTGGTACCATCCTCTCTTTCAAAGGTGTCTTGTCTAATGTTGGCATCAACAAGCACCAAAGCACTGAAATCTTGTTAGTAAAACACATACACATTACTCTCTCTGTATGAGAAATCAAATTAAATAAATATCTTACCCTTTGCGAACATATTGAGTCATAAAGGCAACCTGGTTCTCGTTGAAATTGACAATGTTCATCCAGGAGACAGGACCATCCTTCTTTGGCTGGACGGCAATGGAGTACTTGAGATACTTCGTACCTTGGGCAGACTCTAGTGGTTCAAGGTCCTGGCCAATTCTGCCGAAAATTTGGGCTCTGGCAAATGAGTTTGCAGCCGCAGAAACAGAGAACTGGCGGGTACTCTTGAAAGTGGAGGACGCAATTGAGGATCTGAGCATTGTTTCTGGTTTGCGCGTTGTTTCTGGTTTGTTTTGCGTGTTGGTGAAACGCGTCAAGAAGAAGGCAAAAAAACCCATACACAACATCAACATATTGGTTAAGTCAGCTTATGTATCACGTGTTAATAGTTACCCGGATTTAAATATATATACACATATACACACACACAACCCACATACTACAAGAAGAAAACGGGAGAGAATGCAGCTGAAGCTCCTCAATAATCCTTATAAATGTTTGGGAGACATGAAGAGTGTGACTCTCTCTCTCTCTGTGTGTGTGTTGCTGTATTCAACAGAATCGACAGATAAGTATGATTGTTGCCATAGTAATTTATTGTTATATTGGGAAAAATACTGCATTCGGATAATTTCCCAGGTTTAGACAGATTTCGCGGCCCACCCCTCAAAAAAAAGCCCACCAGAATCCAGTCACAGTTTGCCATCACAACAAACACCAATCTGAAATCAGATCGTCTTTGAACCAGGTTTTCTTTCTTGTGTCCCTGTTTTGCCTGGTGTATTTGTGACTACGTCTTTCATTTGTGTGGCCAATCTTGACCACTGAGCCGGCGGAATAACAACAAGCAGAGCTTTCTCCGTTTGTGTCAATTTTTGTGTCACGTACGTGTGATAAGCACACTTCACCACTATCCACTATCGCGATGGCTTTTCACCAGCAGGTGCATGACGTTCACCGTCACCAGTCCTCTCAAGATGCTGCTGTTCACGGCAATATCACTCTCTCCCGGTACGACGAGTTGAGCTCGTCAAGCGCAGACACTGCGGAGTGGATCTTGTTCTCACCTTCCATGAACGAAATGGTGGAGGACGGCGATGACGGCCGCTACTACCATTTTCAGCAAGAGCAGCAGTCACATTCATCTGACGTTCTATCAACCAATAATCACTCTTCTGATTTTCACGGGACTGGAGAGTACGACGACGACGACGACGACGATGACGATATGTCATCATTGCTTGAAACTTTGGAGAGCAACTCGCCGCTTGGGCTTGCATTGCCTCGCCACGATGGGGCTGGCTATTTTTCCTTCCGCAGTCCAATTTCTGGATCATTTCATAGTGACGACGAGTATGCTACCAGTCTAACCAAGAGCGACTTCATCACTAACAGAATTGACAGCTGGAGAAGAGAGCAAGCTAGAATCATGATTGATGAGCTGAAGCGGGGGTCAGATGCTGCTACTGCTGCTGTTGGTGCTGTTGGTTATGACAGCTCTAGAACAGAGGAGACCAACGAGCTCATGGAATCATGGGGCGTTGATAACCGTACTGATCTAGGTACTGGATCTCAGCTACAGACACCAACAGATACCGACGATGCAACTGAGAGTGAAGCGAAATCAACACCATACTCGTTTGAGAATAATAACAAGCGATTCTACGGCGACGATATCTTCAAAGGTTTAGCCCAATGGGAGGTTGACGAAATCAAGAGAGTCGCAAAGGAGATGTCGTCCTCGTTGATAAGATGCGGCGATGCGGTGCACAGCCTTTCTCGTTTATCTGGAAGACGGTTGTCTATGCTGTTCAATCTCTCAAGAACTACAGCAAACAGATTCCTCTTGAACAGTATGAACCAGCCATTCTGGAAGCAAGATCTCAGCTCAGCTCACTCCTCATTATCGCTAGATACAAGCTCGGTGATGTTTGGTACCCTGCATCTTGGTGATGTTATCTGAATGAGCTCAATGGTTTTATGAAATTTGATGATATTTTTGGTATACTCTTCTAATAAAGAATGAATGGCTGGCTGGCTGGCTGGCCGGCATTGGAAAGCTACATGGAAATAGGGAACACGTATAAAATCTTCTAATCAACAAGAGGTATGAGAATACATAAAAAGAGCAGCATTCAAATCAAACACATAAGGGGCTGTACAACACAAAAACAAAACAAAACAAAAAAAAAATCACTAGGCTAAACCATTGTACAATCCAGAGACAAGAGTTTTGTAGCTTGGAATATCACTCCAGGACTCTTGTGAAAATGGATCGTCTTCCTCCACATTATGAGCAGACAACTCAACGCCACTAGTGGTAAACTCTGAGCCCTCGCCAACACCAATACTGAACTTGACAGCGACACCTTGTTCGCTCTCGCTAGCTAGCTCATTAGTCATGAATCTAGCCAATAGCTTGTGCTCACTTGTAGCAGTCAACTCGACCGGTTCTGGGAATCTCCATGTCATTCTAGATCTCTCCTTGTTGAAAGTACCAGTTGGTTTAGACAGGACAGAAATACATTGTCCATTGATTGCGGTCGAGACAACCAAGTTTGACAGAAGCACAGACCCGCCAGTACCAGCAAGTTTCTCTGAAACTTGAGGGGAAAGCTTGATGCTCATCATGACACTAGCCTGGTGGGGTTCAAATCTCCAGACAGGCAGGACAACAACAGGAGCAAGAGCTTCCTTTATTTGGTACTTCAACGCACCAATGGTCTTGCTCTCAATCGCAGCTGGCAAAAGCTCAAACTCATCGCTATCAATCTGTGTGAAAAAAGATGGATTAGGAATAACCTTGCTCAAAACAGCGCCATTGGTGTTTATCTTCACATTACTCTTTTGAGGAATATCACCATTGACATTGTTGTAACGCAGAGCAATCTCACCAGTAATCTGAGCAGACACCTGCTCGCCATCCTGGAACTTGGCACTCACAACCTCGGCAACACTAGCATTAAGACCAGGTTTGTCAAAGGTGAAGTGTTGGATGATTCCCGAAGCCATTATTGATGAACCAGTGCTCTGAGGGTTCAACTGCTGTCTAAGGGAATCGCCAAAACTACTGGAGCTAGAAAGTCTCTTGTTCTCAGGAGTGAGCGGGTTTAAGTTGGTGAAGAGCTGCGACTGGATGTCACGTCTGTTGGTGACTGGTGGTTGAATTGGTGGCGGTGCCGCCGGGTGAAACTCATGCTGACCATCCTCACGAATGTTACCCAAGTTGGAAGCTGTACCTGTTCTTCTTGATGGAGGAGGTGCAGGGGCCTTGTGTTCCACTGGTGCAGGGGCCAGCGTCATCGTTGCGGGAGGAGGAGCAGCAGCAGCAACCGGCTCTTCTGGAATTGGAATCCCTTGCTGTTCTTGTTGTTGTTGTTGGAAGTGAAGAGGAGATTGTTGGAAAACCTGTGCTGCTTGAGCCTTTGGAGGTTGTATGTGTAATGGTGAGATGGTGACACTTGTTTGGCTGCCTAGTGATGGTGGGTGTCCGTTGTTAAGGTTTCCAGACGAGTTAGATCTCGACTTTGGTTGCAAAGGAGCCTGGCTAAAGGACAATGGAGCACCGGTAACAACTTGCGAAGAAGAACTCGAGGTGTCGAACTGAGGAGACTGGGGCAGCGTTGAGCTGTTCTTAGCCAATGGCTCGGGTACATTTGATGTCTGCTTTTTAGCATACTCCAATGGATTAGCAGAGGAAACAAAAGAAGAGGTTCTAGACTCTCTGACGGTAGCTGGCGGAACAAAGTCATTGATTGAGGATGATTCTGATTCAGGGAAACTCTCCCCCATTCCTAGTTTCTTCTTGTCCTTCTTCTTCTTCATGTGGAAGATAGAACCAACCTTGGATCTCAACTTGGTCTTTTGCTTTGGACCCTTGCCATTGTTGCTAGCAGTGGCAACTGTAGAGACAGATGAATTGCGCAAACCCGTCCCAGTTGACTGCGCTGTGGATGGTTGGCTGAAAGATGAATTCTGCACAATCACTGGGGTCTCAGCAGCCTTTCTAGCCTCCTTTGGAATGAAAACGGTTTCACTTGAAGCCTTAGCGAATCTCGTAATCTCACTCTCTGGATCAAAGTTTAGAATGGTCTCAAGGGTCTTCTCGTTACTCTGTGAGATCTTGTTCAAGGAGTCAGTGTAGGCTGTGATGAATCTCAGTAAACTGTCTCGCAAAAACTCCAGTCTGTTGTAATCGGTGTTTTCAAACACTTCGAAGACATAAGGAGCCTCATTTCCCCACCTATCGTTGGCACTTGCCAGGTCAGCTTGGTACTTCTCTTGCTTCTCAGGGTTACCACTGTACTTCTCAATCTTCTCCTGGCTGTATTCAATGGTCTGGGCAACCTCGCTCAGCTTAGAGTGCAGTTCTCTGACATCCGACCATTGCTTGTTTCTAGTGGTGAACCCCGTGAGAGGGGTGATTACCTCCTTGTCCACAACAGTTCTCAAGAAATTGTTGGCTGCCAACTCATCTTTGATCTCCATGATAATCTTGTTCCATATCTCAGACAAGTTACCAATAGCATCGACATTGTAGTGTTTGAGCTCTTCATGGGATAGCACTTGGTTCTCAATGATGCTGTGCTCAATGTTCTTGTTCAAGTCCTGTGTTTGGCCCACAAGCTTGTTAAGGTCAGCCAGATAGTTAGACTTGATGGCGTAGTAACGTTTAAAGAAGTTAGAGAACTCATCATTAAGCAATTTGGCCTGACTCAGTCTCACTCTCACAATCTCAGTCGCATTAATTGGACTCTGAGAGACCAGAATAGAGCTGGAGTACTGTGTTCTTTCACCAGACATATGGCACCTTCCTTGTATATGTATATATGGGGTCGCAGCAGCAGGAATATGGGAAAAAGTGCGCGGCAAACAGCAAAAGTCGGTATTAGCACACGATTTGCTGAGTAATGCGATCAATGAGGCTCAGTCAAAAGATCAAACAGGTTTCTCAACTACCGAGAGACGCCAATTGCGGTTTGGAGAGCAGGCGCTGTTTATTTGGTGTTGTTGTTGATCAGAGCAAAATCGAAATATCCGGTTTTTTTCCTTTTGAATTTGGGCTGAGCTGGCTGGCTGGAGCCGGTAACCGGGGAAATCAAAATCATAAAAAAACCTCCGAATCACTCCCGGCCCGGCACGTGTTGACACGTTCCGGGCCGGGAGTGAGTATTGTCTTAAAAGAAGTACATGTATACACATGATTCATTCATATAAATGTCATGGTGGGTGGGATGTAATCCACAATCGTTTTTATATTCACATAATCTAAATATTCCCCAAATTCAACTTTTTAATAAGAGCAGACATTCGTAGTTCCTCATCTGCATCTGGCACTGGTCCATGCTCTCCTTCAAAGATCACAGCACCAGCTTTTCTTCTAATCTCTACATACTGGCATTCCAACTGATTCAAAATGTCAACTGCCGTTGGTCTATCTCTTGGGTCTGGGCTGATCATCCACTTCACCAGTGTATCCAGTCTGGCCTTCCCATCGACAAGGAAACGTGGTGTCCACGCCGGGAGCCCCTTAGAATTGGACTCCACTGAGTAGTAGGATGAACTTGTCACCCCAGTTTGATTCCACTGAGCTGAGAAGGTGGAGTTCTTGGAGGTAATAGAGTTGTCATTGTAAAGATTCAGCTCAGTCGAGCTCAATCTGCCTGCATCACTCAAGTCTCCAGATCTCAACTTCTGCCAAGCAACCCCATTTTCTGGAAGAACAATGTTGGCTGCAGTTTCAAGCATAATCAACCCAAAGGAAAAGATATCTGCAGGCTTATCGTAAATCTGTTGGGAAATGATCTCTGGAGCAATGTACTCTCTGTCACCTTCTCTCTCAAATCCTGTCTGTACAGGGTACTTCACTGCCATCCCGAAATCACCAATCTTCAACGAACCTTCAAAAGTGATGAAAATGTTGGCTGGCTTCAAATCCAAATGTAAAATGTTGCAAGAATGAATGTACGTCAGTCCCATCCCAATTTCGACAACCATCTTCCAGATCCTCCATTCATCAATCTTCGACGAGTTCCCACTTTCTAACAAAAACTTGTCCAGAGATCCATTCTCACAAAACTCAGTCATAATGTACAGGTGACCGTTGTGTTCCCAGTCATTTATGAAGTTGATGACATACTCCTTGCCCTCTGCGTCCCTGGTCAGATTCTCTTGAAGAATCTTTAGTAACTCAACCTCTTCAAATATCCTCCTCCTTCTCTTTGAACCCAAGAATGGCGTCTTTATTCTCTTAACAGCATATTTCACGCTCTGGAAAGTAATCTCATAAACGTTCGAAAACTCTCCACTACCGACAATTTGAACGTTTTGAAATTGTGACTTCAAATGGTCATCTGCATTGGAATTGGCTGTCAAAAGGGTGGATACGTTGGAGGAGCTCATCATATTAGTGGATATATCACCTGTTGACGAATCAACAGAGATATCAACGGGGGTTCTTGGAGTAAAGGAGCCCCCCGTGTGACCGGGAGTGGGTGAAATCATCGTATTCAAGTTCAGTCTAGCGGACTTGGCTAGAGCAGCATGTTTTGCATCTCTGTAGCGTGTAGGCGTGGAAGGGTCCTCAAAATCATCATTATCGTCAAAGATGGAGTCAGCACTCTCATCGAAATCATTTGTAAACTTCATCAAACAGTCTCTTAGCTCATGGGTATTCTGAGCTCTCGCAGATCTAGGAAGTAACAAGGAGGATGTGTCCCCTGAAGGCGTTGTCTGTTGCATTTCGGCCTCATGTCTTCTGGGTATGTAATCCCGTGGGTCTTCATCCTCACTCTCAATCTTGGGAGTTGGACTATCTTTGATCAATGGAGAACTAGCAGTGATAACATTGGCCAAGTTTGATGGGGCAAAAGGCTGCTTATTGGTGGTCTGGATATTCATCAGTGTGATTTTCTTGCATGGAGTCTCGGGTGGGTTCACTGGAACCTCAAGGACTTTCCTATTCTTTTTGCTCAAAAGTCCAGAAGACATGAATGCTGTCTGAAGAGGTTTGACAAATTTATAAGAATTGGGCGTAATAAAATCATCATCATCATCATCATCATCATTATCATCATTATCATAATCATCATCATCATTGTGCAGCTCAGTGGTGATTAATTTCCTATTGGACGTGTTTTTGTTCAACGCCTTTTCGTGTCTCGTTCGTCCAGCGTGCCGCGTTGGTCTTGAGGGTGAATTGTTTGGTGAATCCACCTCCATGATAGTTGCGTTCAATGATGGCTGAAGATGAATGGATTGATTGGGCAGTGCTGGTGACCGCTTTCCGAATGAGAATTTATCAGATGCTCCTGTGGTATCTAAAGACACCATCTTCCTCAGTTTGTTGAAATGTTTGTGAACTGTTCCAGGTGCCTCTTCATGTTGTTGGGCTGTTGACTTCTCGGATGAGAACAACAAAGGCCTTTGCATATCATTGATGAATGGGGAGAGGTTCACGCTACTGTTACTAGCATGTCTCTTGAGAGACTGTTGATGTTTGGCTGGTGTCGCCTCCTTGAAAGGCGACCATCTCTGAACCTCTCTGTTGAAATGGTTCGACTCATCAATGTCCCGTGGTGTCATCTTCTTCTTCCTGATTGAAAACTTAGGTGATGACGAGAGGTCCGATTCTGGTGATCGCTCTATGCTCAAATTCAAAAACCCAACACTTCTTCGTAGACCTTGTGATCCTTGTGAGGAAGATATGCTGCTTGCTACACCTGGAGTTGTCTTCTCGTTATTGGGAAGTGGCTCCCGGTTCTCATTGTTGTTGGTGCTGTTGTGCAACTGTGTGTTCGTAATGTCTTTGAGCTGTGGTGATAACATACTGTCGTTCATGACTCTCTTCTTAGACTTGTTCTGTAGGAAGGGTGTCGTGCCCTTGGAGTCAGGAGACCTCTTGGAACGCGTAAACATTGGTGGTGTGTAACAAGTCCTTATTGCTGTGTGTTTGGGGCCTGTGTTTCAGTTGCTTCTATTTCAAGCAACGGCTAACAACGATCGGACCGTTGGATTGATCTGAAGCGATTTGTTAATTAAATGCTTTTCCTTTCTGGTGGGAACGGGGGAAACGTGTTGCCGCAAAACGCGTACAAGGCAGCAGAGTAAACGTCTCCTCCTGCTCGCTGGATACGTACAAATTGGTTTGGATGACCAAGGGCTCTCTCTCTCTGACCTTTAGTGCCTATAAAATAGATTCTCTGAGAGATTGAAAGCCTCCCCGCGTTGGACTGGTGAGAGTTTGGTGTTTTGTTTTTGTTTTTGTCTTTGTTTTTGTTTTTGCTTTTGTTTTTGTTTGTTGATGTTTTTTTTTCAGTCGGTTTTTAGTGGGATTTATTTCATTACCACGGTTACCGAGAATTTTAGTGTGTTGTTCAATTTTTTTTAGTTGGTTACTTTGGTACTTTTATTGAGTCTTATATAGTTGAGTTGACTTTATGGGTCCACAGAGGAGTTTTTGTATGGATTCGGTTTTGAATGAACGCAATCAGACTACATCATCTAAAGCAAAAACAAAAAGGTTAACTCATTAAACCTATATATATAGTGGATATACAAAAATAGACGTGAGGATGGTACCAGGCCATCCTACTAGAATTGAAAGTTATATAAGAGAATGTCCTCAAACACTCAATTTTCTGGCTTGTTCCTCCTCCTTTTGGGACTTTTCCTCAACAGCTGCTGCTGCTGCTGCTGCTGCCTCGTCTTGTCTCTTGAACATTGCCTGGTTCCAGCCTTTGATCTCATCACTTTGTTTCACCCAGTGGGCAAACGGATAACTTGGCTGTGTCTTCAACGGTGTCTCATCAGTGATAATACCCAGATCTTTTTGGCGTTGAATCAAGCCATCGAGGTATGGAGAGATGTGATCTCTGAAGCTTTCAAAGTTCTTGTACCTGATGATATCTGTTGGACCTTCAAAGATAATCTTCTTGATCAAAGATGGAACCATTGGTTCGTCCTTCATCTCCTCGATGGAGTAGTAGACAGGGTGGTTGGTGAAGATAATCGCACCACTCTTTGGGAGCCTTCTCAAAGTTTGACGTTCAACCCTGACATTGAACTCGTCTGGAAGAACAGAGGAATCAACCTTCTCACCCTTTGGTATTGTGTAGACATTAGAGTCCAGAAGCTTGTGATCCCAGGAGATATACCATGAAGCTCTCTCCACTGGATCAGCGGCTGTCATTTTGCTAAACCATCTCTCCATGGACTTCTTCAGCTTACTCTCATAGTAGGGCACATCTGTGTGGATGAAGTCCAGAGATCTACCCATCTTGGTATGGATACCAAACCCACCGCCTGGGAATGGAACTGCCGCAGCAACTAGATAGTGCTGACCGTCCGCTCTCTTTTGGACAACGTAGAAGTCCTCCTTGGCCATCTTGGAAACGTAGATCATTGGGTGCTCTTTCAAAGGTCTGGACATATCTAATAGCTCACCAGTGAGTTCATTCTTAACGTGTACACCTTTGTCCGCAGAGGTGAACAGCAAGGGGTATCTCTTCAGCATGTGCTGCGTCACCAACTCCATCAACTCGATGCAGGATTCTTCAGACTCAGGAAGCCAGTCCACATTGTCCTTACCATACTCGTGATAAATTCTCTCCTTCTCGGAAATGTAACGCCAATAGTACTTGTCCATATCCAACCAATGGTTAATATCCAGCTTGTAGATGGACATGGTTTGATGGTATGGCCAGCGGAACGGTCTCCATGGTCTGTCATCATAGGTCTTCACCTGCTCTGGGGTAATATACAGAGGAGTTGGCTCTGGAACTGGCGCATCTGCATTGTAAAGCTTCTTTGCCTTCGGAGCAGCAGTAGCAGTACTGATCCCTTTACGCTTCTGTGCAAACAACAGTTGGATAGCATAGGCGAGAACACCAAGTGTCACACCGCTCAGAAGAAAAACCACGTTGTCAACCATTGTGGTAGTTAGTTACTGTTTTCTGGTCTTGTCTCTTAATATTAGTGCAATAACCTTCCAATAGCGGATCCAGCTTGTCTTTATATGGTGCGCACACCCCTTATCATGAGGTGATTATCCATTGCTTTATTGGGTTGCATTGTCCCCAATCTGATAATCCAAACCCTTTATCTGCACACCTGATCACATGACACTAAAAGGTGGTCCCGAACGTCAAGAGGCCGGGTGGCTTTCCCTAATCTGGTGAAGTTTATCACTGCTTGTGCTGCTAGCGGGGGTAATTAAACTCGATTTGGGTATTAAAAAAAAAAAAACAGGCGATGATAAAGTCCCTGGGGATGGTTTATCCCATTTGGGAAAATCTTTAAAAAATGACACATATACAAAACAAAACAAGAAGGCAAAGAAAGTGCAGAGAGAGATGAGATCATCGACTAACTTCCTTCATTTGACACATCTCAACCTCTACGTGAAGAATGGGGTTTCTATTTACTTATTTTAACGTACAATTAAAAACTTATTACACTAAACAAGTTCCAAGATGGCTTTTTTGTTCTTTCTATCTTGTAAATACCCACCAAAGAAGAAGGGGGACATTTACAAAAATAATAAAGGTGGTGTGTGTGATGGAGACATGTGATAATAAAAACGGATTGCGACCTTCAGGACATGATGAAAGAAATCACAATCTTCTACCACGACGACCACCTTTTCTTCTGGTAGAGTCAGATGGAATTGGGGTAACATCCTCAATTCTACCAATTCTCAAACCGGATCTGGCCAAAGCTCTCAAGGCGGATTGACCACCTGGACCTGGGGTCTTAGTGGAAGTACCACCGGTGGCTCTCAACTTGATGTGGACAGCAGTGATACCAACCTCCTTACACTTTTGGGCGACATCTTGGGCAGCCAACATAGCAGCGTATGGAGAGGACTCATCTCTGTCAGCTTTGACCTTCATACCACCGGTAACCTTAGCAATGGTTTCCTTACCAGACAAATCGGTAACGTGGACAAAAGTGTCGTTGAATGAGGCAAAGATTCTGGCAACACCAAAAACTTGGGAGCCGTCACGGACTTGTGGACCTAGAGTAACGTTTTCTATAATAGCCTTGTTAGTAAAAACACTGAATTAAAACCAAGCCAAATTAATGGGGCGTCAAAAGAGGTACAAGTGGGTGAAATGAAAATATTGACAGCGAGATAGTGGCACTGGATATGCTTGTTGGGTTGGTTGGTGGGTGGAAATTTTGTTGCAATGATTGGGGTCAAGTTCTTTTTTGGTACGAACCAATGACACACACGGACGACCCTCAAATGGATGGGCTATGAGAAGAATAAGCGTTGTCTTGTTTGTTGCTGCTTCTCTCTGAAATGGTTGAATGGTTTCCAGAGACTGATGCGTATTGGTTGAATCGTTTAGTGATTGATGTGTTTTGGTATGAATCTCTGTCTATGTATGTATGTGTGTCGTTGTGTATATCTGGTGGTTCAGTGGCCAGTTCATTTCTCCCCTGTACTCTTCATATTTGTGCTGTCAACATACCAGAAGACATTGTGTTGGATACCTCTTGTAAACTTGATGTTAAAGTGCAATTCGAATTCGTGATGAAAACTTTTTGCGTGGTTGGAAAAAAAACAAAAAAACCTGGTAACTGGTAGGGCCACGGTAGATTTGAGGGCTTCGTAACCTAATCGTGAGTGTGTGAATCTTTTTTTTTCGTTTTTGTTGTTTCTACGGGGGAAGAATTCGCGGAAACTGAAAAACACTACTGGGACTGTGATTGCCCTTCAATATATCACGTGTAAAAATGATAGGGCTTACAATAAATACTCTTGGTACACATTGCTTGAACAGAGAGTGCGTGAACGAAGAGAAGAGGGAGAGGGTGTGTGTGTGCCGAGGTTGCGTTTTGCTTGGTTCCAGTGCTTTAAAATGGCAGGGTATATGTATTGATTAACGAAAGAAGGTCTCCCCTCCCATCAACAGGTCAGTCAAAGTTAAAAAGAACCTACAAAATCCTAGATACGGATACTTTTATTCTATATCAGGATCATTACATGATTTGGCAATAGTGTAAGGTTTATGTTGTTCTTGTTCTTGTTCTTGTTGTTTAATAAACGAAACCCAAGATCTTACCAGAGACGTGCTTTCTTCTGGCCTCCTCGTGGTCCATGATACCAGCAGAGGTGGTCAAGATGATGAAACCAAACTGTCTGGCTGGCAACAAGTTGTCAGTCCACTTCTCAATGTCACCGATTCTAACGTTAAATCTTGGGGAGATGACACCAACCTTGTTCAATCTACCGTTCAATTGGACAACAATCTTACCGGATCTGTGGTCGTCAATGTACTCAAACTCATCAATGTAACCGTGTCTTTGAATGACTTGCAAGAACTTGATGATAACCTTGGAGGATGGTCTAATGATCACTTGACGCTTACCGGTCTTCTCAGCGTTGTTAATAGCGTTTAGGGCATCAGCCAAGACGGAGGTTCTGGTCATTTTGATGTGTTTGTACTGGTGTCAGAAGTGAGTGAGTAAAGAGGTTATTATGTATGTCCCGAATTTTTCATTCCTAGATGGAAAGGAAAAAAAAATACAAACAAACAAACACACAATAAATCCAAAGCCCTATACTATATCACGTTCTGTCATATAGGTTAACGCCTATATCCCTACATCACTACACCAGAAAACGAACAAACAAGAAAAAAAATGAAAGAAGAAAAATTGAAGCGGCCGCGGCAGCTGGCGGCGACTGAGTTCGCGAAAATTGACCCTCACTGAAAAAAATGACAATTGGTACGGCCAGCATCATCGATCCTCGAAACTGGAAAGAAAAAAAAAAGGAAGACTCTCGCACAAAACAACCTGTTAAAGAAGAAGGACCCCATAAGATTTAATAGTTGCAATGCCTGTATGTAAAGAGAAGCACTGAAGGATTGAGAGGAATGTTCATAGTGATAGAGCGAGCGAGCACCACACTACCGTGACCAATACCGTGACCGTCCCGCCTCCCGTGCAAGGTTGAGGTTAAACATAGACAAAGCAAAGAAGGTTCCCACTCACACAACGGCCACGCAAGGAAAAGATTTTCAAGAGAAGAAACCGAACAGCAGACGAACCAGAGCGAGAGCTAACCCACATTTGAGGGTTTCTTCACACTCAGTCTCTTCATACAAATGTCTGCTTTCATGGTTATATCCCACTCACTTTGAATATCACAGCGTGAACCTCTCTACCCTGCACAATCTATCCCAACTCCAACATCTTTGGAGATGTATATCCTGCTCCTCCCCACGCACAGAGTACTAACATACCATCTCTAGTCCCAAAAATCTTTCAAGACCAAGCAAAAGATGGCCAAGGCCCAAAACCAAAACCGTCCATTGCCACAATGGATCAGATTGAAAACCGGTAACACCATCCGTTACAATGCTAAGAGAAGACACTGGAGACGTACTAAATTGAACATCTAAGTTGACTCTCCAACCATGCTTAGAGTTTCAATTTTTTTATCGTCACCAAACAACAAAACCCACTATTTTTTATATTATTAGCTGATCAAAATCAAATTCTTTCATACATTCATTCCCATTACCATACCACATTCATTTGGCGAGGTTTCCAGTTCTAGTGTCTTGAACTTGCATAAAAAAAGTCAGGTTGATCTTGTGACCATATATGTGTTTGTTTTATAGAAGGTGTTTCTTTTTTGTATTTGGTTTTATTAATATAAAGAGAGTCTGTATATTGTGATGTGGTGTGTATCTGTCCGCTGTAAAGACGGGACTTTCTCATTCGCAGCTGATGGTAATCTGCGAATGAAGAATTGGTCATAAAATTCACAGAATAAAAAGAAGAAGGAAAAAACTTTTCTTTCTTCTACATACACTCAGATCTTTGGCGAACACAGGGAATTCTTCGCAATAAGGAAACATTAGACTTGACACTACTAGGTATGTTCATCTTTTAGTCAGTACTTGACACCAATCTCAACAACAACAACAGCAAACCACTCAAATCACACACCTGATGAATCTAATTAAGAACATTTTAAAGCTAGATAGTATATGAACCCTAAAAGTAATGACTATATTCTTAAGACAGATAGATAACTGAATGTGCGATCTAAGAGGGGGTTGTGGAAGAGTACAAATAGATCAATAGATTGAAAACTAACAATAATCAGTGTATATCTTGCTGAGATATTTTGGATATTTAGTAAATTTCAGAGGTCATCATTATCAAGTGTTGTTTGTAGTTACAATCTGAAAATATATACATGTGCAAGCACATGTGCGACTACATTGATATGACCCGAAGGCTTGTTCCAAATGTATTTGTGATGTGATAAACACAAAATATGTTCGTTCTCTGGTAAGGAGAAGACGCCATTGAGTAAAACCAGAATAGCGTTTCCAGTAAGACTCCACGCCCGCTCCAGCTGAGAACACTACCACCTGTAGTGATCCATTCTCGAACGCGTTGTAGAGAGTAGCAGCCTGAATAAAAGCGTCACTGATACTCTACAATAATACGTGTTCTTGGTACAATACTTTTTCTAAAAAAGAGTACTTGCAAGGCAAACAAAAAAAATTCAGACGATG
This sequence comes from Barnettozyma hawaiiensis, assembly GCA_003706665.2. NCBI lineage: Eukaryota > Fungi > Ascomycota > Saccharomycetes > Phaffomycetales > Phaffomycetaceae > Barnettozyma > Barnettozyma hawaiiensis. The sequence continues at coordinate 9,800 of PPLY02000040.1, read as the reverse complement.
CTTTTTGTATTGGGGCTATCTTCTGGTGTCTGGGTGTTAGAGTTGCTCCCCCGGGATCACCCGGATTTGAAGGTTTTAGAGATTTTCAAAATGTAAACAAAAGGGCAAAAAAGCACAAAGCACAAAGCACAAATTAAAAGACCGTCCCTTCTGTTGATATTTCCTCAGAATGAAATACTTTGGCTTCAGTATACTCGTCAGCTCGCTGATTTTTGTCCAGCAGATATTGTGTGCGGCGGCGTCTTTGGAAGGAAGTATCGAGTTTCCTGCTGATGCAACCAACTTCGAGAAAGTTCAGACAGAGATCCAGCTCATAGAGGTCTGCAGTGATCTGGCTGCAGTACCACTCAAACGCAATACCAATGTTGACGTCAATGGGCAATTCAAGTTTGCCAGTATTCCAGAAGGTTCCTATGTTCTATCGGTATCCTCCGTTAAGTTTAACCTTCAACCGTTCAAAACCAGGATTGATGTGGACTCACAGGACCAGGTCAAGGCACATTTTCTACAGGCAACTCAGGACTTCAATGACCCGCTTAGTGTTGAAGTCCCAACACCGATCAAGTTCATTGTTAACCCTGCCAACCCTAAGCGTGAATACATCAAGAAACGGTCGACTGGGATCTTGGAGTCAGGTCCGGTGAAGACAGTGCTCAATAACCCGCTCTACTTGGGTGGAGTCATCCTTGCCCTCGTTGCAATCATTGGACCTAGTCTTATGGAAAAGTTTGACCCAGAGACGGCCCGCTTGATGCAAGAATCTCGAGCTCAAAATCAGCAGCCAGCCAAGGACAGTAACGTTGTGACTCTTCCACCAGGAATCGCTCCAGATTCTCAGAAGCAGGCCGTGTCCCAGACAACATCCACAGCTACCACTATCAAGAATCGCAAGAAGAAGGCATAGAAGACATATACATATATATATATATGTATGTATCTTTATATTTATATTTATGTATGATGTATGGGTAGGGTAAGTTTCTATCTGCTTTATTATGTACGTATTATATAATCCTATTGTTTTCTGTATTGGGTAATTTTCGCGAACACGTTTGTACTAAAAAAAACATTCGCTGTTGACACAACCGCCAGCATCACAACCACCAGCATAAACAACACTTCAGAAGACTTCAGAAGAGTCTTGTTCCTCCTCTATCAATTCACACTTTACCTTCGCTCGCTTTGTCTCCCTGGTGTGTTTCTGTTGTTTCTGTTGGTGTTGTTTATAGAAAGATTTCCCGCTCTTTATTAAATAACAAACAAACTCACACCCAGCAGCAGCAGCATCAGCAGCAGCAGCTCCAATGAACCTCGTTGGGCGTTTTGCATCGGTTCTTTCAGCTCACAACATCCATGTTGTGGGCCTCTGTCTGCTTTGGTACACTGTATCGTCAGTCTCATCCCAGCTGACCAAGACGATTCTCAGCGAATTCCCCTTCCCATTAGCACTGGGTGAGTTTCAATTCCTTGTGGTGTCGGCGCTGAGCATGTGCACCATACTTGTCATTCACAGGCTGGAGTCAGTCCACGACCTCTTCCCGGCTGGCACGGTTCCTCCATCGGATGGTCCAGCTGTTCAAATGCCCACCAGACATATCCTGCTCACTGTTCTTCCCCTGGGCTGCTTCCAGTTCCTTGGGAAACTCTTCTCCCATTGCGCAACGGCATTGGTTCCCGTCTCGACCGTTGCTGGTATCAAGACGCTCTCCCCGTTGATTCTCGTCTCTACTTACAGACTGGTGTACAGCGTGAAGTTCCCCCTGAGCACATATCTCTCGCTGATTCCGTTGGTGCTGGGCATCCTGTTGATTGCAGTTGAGGACTCACATGCTACTCTCGTCTCCACCACAGCCAGCAGTGAGCAGTACTTGGGGATTCTGTACGCTTCTTTGTCCCTGATTGTCTTTTGTGCTCAAAACATTTACGGAAAGACCGTGTTCACATACAATCAAAAACACATCAATGACCACGGTGAACTGGCTGTCAGCCAAGATCTCTCCCTGCCCATCTCACAAGATCCAAGAGAGCAGCTGTTGGATAATAAAACCACCGAAAAGCAATCGCCATATGAGGAACCGGCGGGCAAGTCAAAGTATTTGGTGGTACCGAGAAGCAAATACGACAAGTTGACTTTGCTTCTTTACTGCTCTGCTGTGGGTGGGCTGCTATCCCTGCCGTGGTTCCTCTATATTGAAGCACCTCATTTTATTCCAGTTCTAGCTGGTGGGGGATCGACATTGGAAACAGAGGCCCGTGTTGTGTCCATCCCGTGGAACATGCTCCTCATCAATGGAATCTCCCACTTCTTCCAGTCATTGATTGCATTCCATCTTCTGGGCTCAATCCCAACAATCTCTTACTCAATTGCAAGCATGATGAAAAAAATGACTGTCATTGTCGTAAGTATGATTTGGATTGGACACAGCATCTCGTTCCTGCAGTTCCTTGGGTTGAGTTTGACTGCTGTGGGCTTGTACTCCTATGACAGATGGGGTAGCAGACGACGTGGTGCTTCTGCCTCATAAAAGATACCACCACTTCTCTTTCAATTCTTTCAAATAATCCTAGATGGATATACCCTTTCTCTTCTTGTCTAAAGTCGCACAGTTATATCCAGGTATATATATATATATGTCTTTTCTTTACTGCCTCCATACTGCTACTCTGCCGTTAACATCACCCGCAACAATCTCAATCTTGCCAACTTTTTCATCATCAAAGTTGAAATAACTCTTCAGGTAGCTCTCTACAATGGAGACACCACCATTACCTTCCACTGATTTCTTGCCCCCATCATAGAAATTCAAGCTCTTGATGCAGAGCAAATTCCAGGATTCGTCGCCACCTCCAATCTGTAATTCGTGCAATGTGACAGTACCATTTGACCAGCCACTGGTTAATAGTGCAATGTATCTCCAGGACTCGTGTTTCTTGCTACCATCCAGTCTCATGGATGATTCCGTTCTTGAATTGGCAAAGCCCAAAGCTGTGATAGTAATAGCTGTACCATGGTTGTCATTATCACCATCACCACTGATACCGATACCGATACCAATACAGCCAGTGAAAATCAGAGTCCCGTTAACATTGTAAATGTTCACTTTATCGTCACCAAACGATGTGGCAATCATTCCTGAATCATAAGCAATCGCAACATGCTCAATGGTCTCACCTTCTTGTTCACAGCTTATCCTTCTGATAAGCGTGAAACGGGCCAAATCCCAAAGGTAGCAGTTACCCTCTGTGTCAAGACTCAGCAACAGGTTGAACTCAGGGGAGATTCTCAACTCCTTGATTGGTGCAGTGTGTGCCCTCAGCCTTGTCTCAAACTCCAACTGTTCATTCAAACCTTTCAGAATTACAGAGTACTTCCAAACATGGATAACACCCGACTCGGACCCAGTCAACAACGTGTCGATATCAGACTTTACAATTGTCGTGATCTTGTCATCGTGCAGCCTCTCAAAAGTTTGCCGATTGATTATCAGTGAACCTGCACTTGGACCTTTCTTGACTTCAATTTCACCATTCAGATGTAGAGCAGGATAGCCTCTCCAAAAGGCATCACCAGCATTGTCACTGTGCGTCTTGAAGTGAAGAAACTCTATCCTCTCCTGAAATTTTGTCTGGTAGATCAGTGTCGGGCTCTTTTTGATAGACTTAGGATCAACTGATAGCACAGTGTTGATTTCTCTTTCAGGATGAGGCTTAGTGAAAATCTGCACCGGTGTCTGACCAAAATTGTGAATAATACCGGTGATCGATCTTCTCTCGTTCTCATCGTCAATTAAATCTAGATCAATAGCACCTCGATAACTCAAGTGGTTGAAGACGTTTACAGCTTCAACTGCCTCTGGTCCTGTCTGCTTATAACCAAAGACTAAATCAATCCATTTATGCAAATTCTCAGACACATAAGGACTCTCCAATGCCTCTCTATTCTTATTAATGAAGATCTTTGGATCCCCTTTGGCCCAAGGTGGCAATCCAACATGACTGACCTCACTACCATCTTGTAAATGTCCAAATTCATAACCATTGATGTTAGTTAGGAACTCTGGTAGAAAGAAAAACTCAGGAATCAGCTCTCTGACATCGGTAGTGTTGTCAGTCGAAGCTGACTTCCATGCTCTTTGAATCGAATTGAAGAGTCTATCTGGATGGTCAAACTTCCCACCTTGAAGCAAAAGATACGACTGCACAAAAGGCTCTAGACGGATCAAAAACGAGGCAACAATCATTGCAGAGGAATAGTGTGTTCCATAATGGAAAGGGGGTGCATCATCGTCGCACAAACTTGCCAGGGCTTCATATCTGTCTTTGAACTGTTGTGCTCTTGGTGGTGACTGTGCTCCCATGGGCTTGCTCAAATCTCTGAAGCTGTTTGGATTGTTCAGATCAAGTTCCCTGCTTGTATAATCTGCAATCACCCAAGGGAAAACAGGATACTGTGTCAAATCGTTGAATGTTCTCCCGGCAAACGTGTTTACAATCATCAGATAATAGAAGTTGGACATCTCCCCATTTTGCCACTTCTTTGTCGCATCCAGGTAGTTAAGATACTCAGCACCAAATACGTTTGCCAGCTTATTGGTGAAATTTCTTCCAGGATGATTCCCAGTGTTCATGTTGGTTTCCTTGAAAATATTTGAGAGGTCGTTGTCAATGTTGGAATTAGTGGCAACACTCGAAAGCTGGGAGAAGATGACATCTCTATCCTTTGTCCTCACTGCTGTTATTAGAAAACTTCCACCATTACTAAAGAATAATTCCAGTGCGACATCTCTCAACAGAAACCTTCTCTTAGTAACTGAAGTCAGTCTGAAAAGATCCCAGCTCTGAACATTGTGTCTATCCGCTGACGAGGGTTTTGAATTTAACAAAAAAGAGCTCACATCGCTTGACTGGCCAGTAATCAACTTAATATTAGGGTCTCTCTCGTTTTCTGGTGCCTCGTCAATGTCAATAATCTCATCATTCTCAGCCTTGTGAAAATAATTATGGATGATGTAGATGTGTGTTTCACCAAGAATGAGAATACCTTCGACAATATCCAATCCCACGACATGGCTGACATTCCAGAGTTCTTGGATCTTATCACCATGAAACAAACATTTCAATACTTTTCTGTTTCTGTCATTGTATGTATTCAACGACTCGTCAATGATAACCTCAGGTTCAATGAACTCAACTGATTGAAGACTTTGCGTTTCTCCTTTTCTCTCTGTGGTTGAGTTGTGTCTTTTAATCCTCTTTGCAGGAATCTTCACCGCCAACTCTTCAGTGATGAGGTTCTGGTTAAGATTAATAACTTCAGCAGTATACGGCAAGAGGATCCTACGCATTCGATCAATTCCCTCCATATTGTCCAAACTCCATATTCTGGTTGGATCGCTCTCTCCTCGTTGAAATCCAACCACTCTTTTGGTTTCAACCTTGAGCTTGTTGTACTCCAACAAGTAAAATTGAAAGTTATCTTGCTGATCTTGTGCGTATCTTGCCGTTCTCATGGTTTCGTTAGATATAATCTTCAACCTCAGTGTCTCCATATCGTTTTTATTACTCCCAGCAAGAGCATCCAGGAGTTCATACTTTGCCTTGACAGAGTTTTCAAACCTCACAATCAGCTCATCGATCTTCATTTCAGCAGAAACAAACTTCTCTCTACTGTATTTCTTGTCCACTTTAGACGATACGTTCTCAAGGTGTCTGCTAAAGATATTCTTCATCTTATCATCAGCAAGATAGTTAGATACAACGTCTTCATCACTCAAGGAGATTATTGAGTTCAAGAACTTCATAACAGGTAAGAAGTTCCTAAATGTGATACATGAACATATGGCAGATATGTCATCCTGTCTTTGCATCAGAATCATTCTCAAACAATTGAAAGACAGGTTCGTTATAAATGGATCTCCATTTGATCCAATTTGTAAGAGAAGGGCAATGAGATTAGATACAGCATCACTGGTCAAGTTCTCCTTGTTGAAAAGATTCTCCTGATGAAACATCAAAACCTTGAGGTAGTTCTGCTCTTGCTCCTGGGCTGTGGAGTATCTGAGAACACAAACAACAGCATTTGAAACTAGCGGTATAGTCCTCACCAACTGGAGATAGTACTGGCTTCTGGTTTTCCTCCCCCGTGGTGCTGATGGTGTCTTCTTATAGGCTTCCACAACATCCAACAGCACTGATAGAAAATTCAGATAATCTTTGGAATTCCACTCAAAGCTCAACAAGAAGTTACTGAGATAGTTCAAAAGGACAGCAACATTGGAAAACTGCATGGCATTCGTCTCAAGAAGAACTGGGAACTCAGATGAAAATCCTTTCAAGTGTGTCAAAACTTGAGGGAACACCAAAGATACAAACATTACTGGAATGGTCCCCAGTCCACTGCCTTCAGATGTTGTTGTTGTCCCTTGAGAAGACATTATGGTGTTTAAATATGCCTCAAATGAACTAGTGTCTGCGTTAAACAGCTTTGTTATAATTATGTTTGACAGGGCACCAATGAACTTCTGCGAACATTCGAAATAAACTGAGGCATTGGTTGGCTTGCTGAGAAGTAGAATCAAGTCGCTAATCTTTCTTATGAATCTCAATTCAGACTCCATCACTTTCTGAAAACTGATGTTTTCCTGAACTGAATCACTGACAAAGTTTGAGTACATATCCAACATACCAATAACCTTGTCTTGTCCACCCTCAGTAAAAATATCATTCAAGACAGTCCATTCCAGCATATCCAAAATCAAAAAATTGAGCTCGTAAAAATGGATCACCTTCAAAGAAGCCTTATCTAATCCATTATAAAGCTGTTCAAAGATCAGATTATACTGGTACTGTGAAAACGAGCCCTTTATTAATAGGTTAATCTCAACCTCATCAAACACCTTGGCATTTTTAAGAATCCCAAACAGTACAGAAAGACCATTGCTCTTGATAAACATATCGTATGTCTTGGGGCTGGCAATGAAAATTTTAATCAAGAAACTTAATCCAATATCCAAAACCAGTTTGGAATCTCTACCCAAGTCCAAAAGAAGTAAAATCCACTTTATGGAACAAGATGCAAACACCTTCTTCCAAATGTTTGAATTGGAGAACAATGGATCCAAAAACGTCTCAGACAAAATCTTCAGTGTGAGAATACCAGACTCTCTGTTTTGCTCATTGAGGGCGCAAATTGTAAAGGATGAAAGCATTTGGATAACTTCTTGAGTCATGTTACCTTTGACCAGCGTTAACAAGCAGGAATATAAGACATCATTCAACTTAGGTGGAATTAATCCAAGACTCAGGCCATTCAACAACTTCTTGACTATTTTTAACTTCTTGAGCTTGAGTGTGTTGAAGTTGGCGTATCTGCTCTCTCTACCAAAGACGGAGACTTGAAAGAGCATAAACTCAAGAATTTCTGCGGTCTCCTCTTGTTCGTTTTTGACGCTAGGTTTCCAGAGTTGAAGTTCAAAGATGACTGTCTCATAAACCAGATGGTTGTTAATCACAGAATTGAAAGGTGATTCAAAGTCATAACCAACAAATCCAAGAAAAAGGTCAAATAACTCCACGCTGAAATCCTGCTGAAGCTCAATCTTCTTGAGCCACAACAGTCTTGCAAGAATGTTAAAGTAGCTCTTAGATTCAGCCTCCTCGATAAACTTCCAATCCCTGAGCATTTGTAGGAAAAGTTTTACCAAGTTGTAAAGGCGTCCCATGTCCTTTGATGACTCTATCATATCCAAGACCAACTGCAGACCTGAAACCGCGTAGAATAACTCAGTGCAGGACTCAGACTCGAAGAAGAAAGTCTCACCTAGCAGTGATATATCTGAGTTGGTTGATGAAGAATTCAGCAGTTTGATGGATGAGTTGTCAATAATTATCTCGGGATTATTGCAGAACTCATTGTTGAAGTTGAGGAGTATACTTCCTTTAGGAATGATAATGTCCAAGTTCTTCAGGTTGTACTCTCCATCCCTGTTATTGACAGACTCCAAAAGTCTCAAGTTGAACTGTGTCCGCTGGTCATAATTGAGACACTTTAATATATCAGGGTCCTGATAATCCGCAGAGTATCGCCTACCAAGGAAAAAGGACAACAAGATCCACTCAATTGATAACGCTCCAGCGATAACTAGTAAATTAGATATGTTCATATCAGTGTTTGAAGTTTCTCCGATCTTAATAGTGAAGTCCAGGTGGTGGTGGTGAGTAGCATCATCAATCTGAAATGGTGGTGGTAGTGGACAGTGTAAACTTTGGATATATTGTCCGTTTAGATAGAGACAAATCCTAGCCCTGCCAGGCTGTGACGTGGATTTCAAATGCACCAATACTATATGATTATAGTCGTTTTCTTCAAACTGATACATGTCAAAGGCCCCCTGCTCTCTTCTTTTGTAATAGACTATAAGGCGACATGATGATGATGAAGACTCCATTCTAAACGAAACTGTGTCATTGATAGTGAGTATCTCATTGACTTGTAAAGAGTCGTTAAACCTTATCCACAACTGGACGGTATAGCTGCTGCTGCTGTTGATACCAATAGTGGCTCTGGTGGAGCTGGTGGTGCTGATTGAACTGGCAGCCTGAAGAGTGATTGAAGAGTTTTGAAAAGTGAAATGTGAGTCGTATTCCTTGTCCAACAATGATGATAGAATGGCCAGGTACCTTGGATCTGATGTTGACTTCAGCAGTTCAAATAGATTTAGAATATCTGATGATGTGAGTTTCATGACTTTCAACAAGTCGTTGAATTTAGGTGTGAATTCGTCGTCGTCATACCACTCGAAACTCTGTAGAATCAGGTTGGTAGCGGCTATCTGGGATATCAGCGCTTTGTTCTGTTCAGAAGTCCTCGCCAGTTTCCACAGAACCCACAAAGTAAGAAGTCTAAGTTTTGATTCACCGTCATCAGCAGCAGAATTAGAAGAAGAGAATGACAACATCACCGCAAGACGAAGTGTCTGGCAATTCACAATTGCAAGATCAGACTCCTGTCCCAGCTGGAACATGTCATCAACGAAGGCAATCTTCGCGTCGTTTGCTAACTGAGTGTCATCTTCTAGTGAGGAAAGAAACCCATCAAGGCTTGAGCAAAGCGACTCATCGGCACCAACAGTGGCTGCTAACAGTGAGAAGACGACACCTTGCCTTGACACCTCATTGCGGCTGCCGCTGCCGCCGCCACCGCCTTTTAGTTGCTCTTCAATGGTGATCGCTACTGACTCAATTGGTGTCGTTTCAAGCAGTTCAGAGTACTGCTGAAACTCTACTCCAGTCTGATCAACCATCAATACTTCTTCACAGATCTGTGTGTATTGGTGTGTTGCGTGCGTATAATGTTGTTGTAGTGGGAAAAGTTCGCGAAGTAATTAAAAGAAGAGCACAAAGCTGGAGACATATGTATATATTCAATAAAGAGGGATCTAAAACACTTGTTTAGACCAGCAGCTTCATCAAAGGAGAGTTATCAATAAATAAATAAATAAATGTCGACTAGTTAACGTTAAGTCACCGCCTCCATCATTTGGATAAATAAGATGAATAAATAAGTTGGTGGTGGTGGTGGTGGTCAAATAAATAAGGGTCAAATAAATATGTGTTCAAGAGAATGGAGAGACATGCTGTGCTATCTGTATGGAGCATCATAGTCTAGACAGTACTGGATCTCCTGCTCCCACTTGTCACCGTTGGCCAGCAGTTTCTCCTTGTTGTACAGCAGCTCCTCTCTGGTCTCTGTAGAGTACTCCACGTTCGGTGTCTCGACAATGGCATCAACAGGACATGAC
>PPLY02000039.1:0-90653 GCA_003706665.2 Barnettozyma hawaiiensis | reverse complement strand
GTGAATTTGACTCTAGAGCTTTGTATGTCGAGAGAAAGGGAATGACAAAGGAGATGACAAGGCTGGTAATAGTTGAGGTCAGCAACGGAAATGGCAAAATTGTGGGGGAAACAGACAGACAGACAAAAGTACTTACGAAACACAGTTGAGCAGCACAGATAGCATTGTTGCGATTTTGCAATTAGCGATTTACTGGATGAATTAATTGTACTTTATGGGTTGGATAAAAAGCAACAACTCTTAATTGCTCCAAACCAATTTGAACCTAAGCAACACTGTTGGGATGAATTTTTTTTTATTATTTTTTTTTTATCTTTGAGGAAGTATCTACAAAAAAAAACTTGGGGAGATTGTTTGACACAAAAATAATCATCGAAAAAAAAAGTTGTTATTTATCTGAAGGCGACTTCCTGGTCAATGTACTTGATCAGATCATCTAAAATTTGAACAGTTTCCTCCGGGTTTGCAATCCAGACTGTACATCCTGCTAGCCTTGCTTTGAAATCGTTGGATCCAACAGATGCAAACTGGTCGCCGACATGCAATGTAGCCTTTGGGCTGATGTTACCGAAGTACCGTTGTAGGGACTCAACACCCAGATCCTTAGAAGCAATGTCCACCCAAACGTCACTACCACCGTCAAATGCACAGAATTTGATTCTTCTTGCTGCTGACGATGCATCTAGTCGCTTTCCCACTGAAAGGACAACTTCTTCCAGTTGTTCACGACACAGCTTTGTTCCCTCCAGTGGAACCATTCCAACACCTCTATGCTTTCTAATTACAGTGGCTGGGAGAACAAGTTTCTTGATCAAATCTTTCAGAGTGGCTTCTGCGAGGTCCAGGGTTGTGTCAATATCTTTGAGATCCCAGCTAGCCATGCTATCGAGTAACCATTCCTTAGGATCTATCCATCTGAGACCTTTCTTTTCATCACAGTATCTGAACAAGTAGTTTGACTCACCTCCCATGACCGTAAATCTCTCCTTTTGTTCTTTAGTCAGCTCAGTGCAAGTTGCCAACCTATCAATAAGGCCCTTCAATCTCAAATAGTACTTCTCACCACTTTCGTCATAATACCCTGCAGCAGTGACAACACCAACAATTATATCTCTTGAAAGAAGTCTCACTAGTCTACTGATGACAGGGGAATCGTCAGACAAAGAGTTGCCATCCTCGTAAAGGGTGACATCACCATCGAATGTACACATTCTCAGCGGTTGAACGGCTCTTGCCAACGCAATGGCCTGTGCTGTGTTCAAAATCAGTCTAACATCGTTGAAACTTGGGCACACAAGTCTTCTCACACTGATGGACCTTCTTTCATCCTCAATATAGAACGCCTTCTCCAAAGGCAGCTTGGTGAAGAATCCGGAGATGGAAGGCACAAGCTGTCTGAGCCTACCAAGTTCTGGCGTTCCTTGGTTTTGCATCAAGAGCTGATCTTCGATCAGTTTCTCTACGTCGAACAACACCTCAGCGTAACGTCTTCTTGCGTCAGCTGTCGTCTTGACATCACCACTAGACGAGGAATGGACAGCATGAAGAACAAATGGCACAGCCAATAAACCTTTGATCCACTCAATGAAGCCGTCTCGACGGTGCTCCTTTAATGCGTCTGTTTAATCATTGTTAGTAACCTAGCACGTTTGTATGTTTGTTTGTCTGTTTGTGCGCCGACCACCACGAGATACATACATTCAACTCTATATCTGGTTGTATTGGGTTAATAGGAGAAAATAAAAGTAAACATCATCCCGCCCCGCATGATACACACCTAGAAGACATTGGTAGTTAACTAACAGTGAAGTGGTTATATTTGAAGGTAAAGAGAAAAAGAATTCAAGTTCTGTTTTAATATCGCTTTCTCCCCCCACATGTTGTTCTTGTCAGCGGTTGTCGTCGCGAAAACAAACATACACACCACACAAAAAGAATGATGAGACAACTACACATTGGGAAATCCTAAACTCTTGATTATTTATAGATGAATGTACTTACAAACCTTGTTGAGCTCTTCTTCTGTCACGCTCATCAGAGATGGATAGCTTGATACCCTTACCTCTTGGCAAGGAGATGACTGGTTTACCTGGCTCACCAATGACAAAAACGTTAGTCAATCTGGTGACGAAGGAGTTGTCCAAGGCATCCTTGATGTGGACCAAGTCGAAACCACCCTCGTGCTTCTCTCTGTGGACAATGGTACCAATTCTACCCAAGTTACGACCACCAGTAACGTAGACCAACTTACCAGTGTCGAACTTGATGAATTCAGTGATCTTGCCAGAAGCCAAGTCAATCTTGACAGTGTCGTTAACCTTGATCAATGGATCTGGGTAACGAATGGTTCTACCATCGTGGGTAACAACGTATGGGATACCCTTCTTACCAAGTTGAACCTTCTTGACCTTGGCCAATTTGTAGGAAGCCTCCTCGTCGGTGATTCTGTGGACGGCGAATCTACCCTTGACGTCGTAGATCAATCTGAAGTTCTCGTTGGTGGCCTCCAATGAAATGACATCCATGAAACCGGTAGGGAAAGTGGCATCGGTTCTGACCTTACCGTCGACTTTAACGTGACGCTGCATCAAAATGGCCTTGACCTCACGGCCGTTCAAAGCATATTTCAATCTGTTTCTCAAGAAGACAATCAATGGCAATGACTCTCTCAACTTGTGTGGACCGGATGATGGTCTTGGAGCGTAAGTACCACTTAGCTTGTCAAGCAACCAATGTGATGGAGCGGCTAGTCTCTTAAGATGCTTTTGTCTGGATTCATGTTAGTATATACCGCACAGAAATTCGCATACATCACGAGGAGATATATATTTCATGAAATAGATTCAGTAGTTCTTGTTTAATCGTGTGGGTTTTAATCGTGTGGATATTGGGTTCTTCTTCAATATGGACACATAAAGGGGATTCAGTGGCTGGATTGGATTTTGGCTGGCTGTGGCAGCTAATGGATAGGGTTTGCAAATCTTTGAGTCTTGGGTCTTCTTAACAATGTGTACAGTATACTATCTTGACTGATACCTCCATTTAAAACATAAATCTTGAGTCCTTTTAACGTGTAAGCCACCGCACTTACGGTCCTCTACCCATTTTGAGCTAGATTAATTCGGTGGGGTCAGTTTAAAGGTAGACCTTCAATGTTTGTTTTTGTACAACTTTTTTTCCATTATTGGAGGGGGCCGCCACCACCAATCTTTCAATTATGTGGTCCGTACCAGATGATTATCCTTGAAAGTTTTTCTAAACATATGTAGTGTGGTCCAAACCAGAAGTGGCTTTCGTTCCAGCAAAGTGAAATTTTTCAAAGGCATCAGAAAAAGTTTTGGTTCTCCTGCAAAAAATTGTCGTGGGCAACAGAAAGAACATTTATAGCTACACCTATTTCAAGTCACGTGATATTCAGTAGGGTTACAAAAATAAAGAGAGAGGGAAAATGAAGCCTTAGTAACCGCCACAGAACCAGGAATAAATAGACATGGTGTATACCAACACCAATAAATATAAATAAATACTTCAAACTGTACAGTGTCATCAATCTTGCATTAACTTTTCAGTTTCTTCGATTTCACGTTTTCTTCTTGCTTCCTTGGCAACCTCATCTCCCACCATCACTTTAATGTAATCAATCTCTAGTTTGAAAGGCCCGTACTGGTTATCCAAGATACCAATGCCGATACTTTTGACGGCTGTCCTATCCATTAAAGCTTGGTGCTGAATTACACCTCTGTTTGTCAACACCAAGTCGTCAATTGGGATTACAACTGTCTCCCAATTGCCTGGATCACTTAGGAATAGTCTGTGTTGGTACAAATCTGTGACTGAAGGCGTTCTTGTCTGCACGTTGACAAGATACTTGCGGTGGTCACCTCTCACTCTCAGAACTATGTGATGATAGTGATCCCAGTCCCAATAATTGAAGTTGCCAAAGACATTCTTAGAGATGTCTTCAGTTCTAAACATTGCATATCCGCTATACACAATATCAGGTCTTTCAGGTGGCGTATCAAGGTTCAATCTCCCATGGAAAGTGGCGATTCCCTTTTCATCGTCAACATCTAGCTCAGCAGTACTGAAGCCACCTAGCTCCTGGTCTGTGCGTAACAATAGCTTGGAACGTTCACTGGGTCTCTTGAAGGAGAGGATAGTTTCCGAGTCCTTCAATTCGTGTTTCAAGGCTAGCAAAAGAACACCGTTAGTTTGTAAACTCCTAGTATGCTTAATATTAGAAACTCACAGGATGTAACTCTTGTCACAAGATTCTTAAACATTTAAACCAACTGCAATGGATGTACTGTTTTCAGCTTTTACCCCATACATTATGATCTTGTTTTCAGGCAAAACCACAAAAAAAAACACCCTTCCCAAAAGGGCAGTTTCCTTAAATCGGCCCACTTGCTCACCGCAACCCATTATAAACTCTGGAACCACCTCATTCCTTTATCGCCAGCTTTCCGCAAGTATTGTCAAGTTAAGCGATACAACCTTTAAAAAAACACAGAACAATCTATCTTATGTATGTAAAATGTGCTATACTAATCTCAACTTTGTAATCTTGGGTTAATGTTCTTTCTGGAGTACCATGTGACAAAGTCCTTCAAACTAGATCTAATCCTTCTATAATCTTTAGATGATAAGGAGGTTTGAACTGTAGTTATCAACTTTTGTCTTTCTTGTTCGGAGACTGACGGTAAGCTGTTCAAAGAATTGCTCAACCAACCAATAACTTGTTCCACATTACTGGACAGCTTCAAAGTCTTGATCAACAAGTCATAGGCGTCCACATGGGCATCCACCGAAAACTTGAAAATCAAACCTTGTAACAACTCATCAATGAGGACTTGGCCCTTTAGGTTAATCAGGCTAATGATTTTGAACTTTATTTCCTCAGGGGTCTTCTGTTGGCCGTCATCATAATAGATGGAAATTGGTGGGTTTTCAAACCCCCATGACACCAAGTCGATCAAAAACTGCAAGTCAGCAACCAATGGTTCCAACTTGTTGGTATTCAATGCAAAGATAGCAAACTGAAATACTGACGTTAACAACTCATCGCTGACAAGAAGCAACTCTTTGAAGAAAAACATCAAAACGTCATTCATCATTCTAAAGAAGTCTTCGAGTAAATCAGGAATTTCGATTAGTTTTGATGCATCGTTATGGACAGCTGAATCTATCAACTTCAAAAATCCGACAATCTGTTGTTTGGAAAACTCCCAAATGGATTTCTTTAATGCAGGGGAAACACCGTACTCTTCGTCACCAAACTCTTTGATTAGAGTCCCGGATACCCACAAGTAACAGCCAAATCCCGTCTGATTGAACCCTTCAATCAAAATGTTAGCGATAGATGGCAAGATTGGCTCCAAGAACAAGTTGTAGTTTCTTAGTATTACAGTGATGAATTTTGATGAACGTTCAGAAACCTTTGGTGAGGTATAGCCAAACTTCTTAATCAGCTGTTCAACCACAGGGTAAACCTCAATGATTATACCAGCAGTAGGATCTGGTGTAGAGTAAATATTGACACGTCTTGGTTTGATATGGTTAAAGAATGTGGTAACAATCTCAAGCTCGTCGGCAATCTTAGTATCAAGCTCTTTACTCTGGGGTTGTGACAAGTATCCAGATAACTTCTCCACAACAGGTTTAATAAACATTGTTGTGATTTGTTGAATTTTTTCCTCTGGTTGAGTGCTGATGACATGGGCCAGACCTTCAGATATCTCATACAATGACTTGGCATCGATCTCAGATTGGAAAAGGTTAAGGTAAAACTGATACAATTGTTCAATGAAGCTAGTTAGGAGACTGGAGCAATCCTTGCAGAAGTACATCAATGCATGCGAGGCCGCTTGAATGATATCCTCATCGGCGGATTGGAAGCCATTGATGATGTAACTCAATTGCTTCTCCATAAATTCAGGGTGTTTCGAAGTCCATTCAGTGTATCTGCCCAGTACCAGTGTAGCGGCATATCTGATTTTAGGGTTCTCCGGTAACTGGACCAAGCAGTCCATGATCTTTGGAAGAACTTCATTCTCTCTCAAACTGACCTCCAGTGCCATTGTTCTCAAAGAGAACAACGGAGCCTCAACATCCTGCCAAACAGAGTTGGAGTTCAAAGCCATCTGGATCTTCTCGAATGGGATTGCTAATGCTGGTGTGGAGCCAACTACTGCAGTACAATCCTTCAATACATCACCCATTTCATATCTGAAATCTCTAAACTTATCTTCCTCCTCCTTTGAGCTGAATGTGGATTCGCTGTTGCTGCCCACAGGATATCTGAGTTGAGTGATCATGATATGAATCAATTGTGCATAAATTGGAGTCAGCTCTTCACGTGCTTGTTTGTATCTGTCCAGAGTAATCATTTGCTTCAGATTATACCAGAAGTAGAATGTGTACTTCACGATATCCAAATCTTCATCATAAGAAGCACATTGTAGTAAGATCTCGACTAGTTCTTTAAAATCAGTTGGATACTTCGCTATCAGCACATGCCAAGTTTCAGCAGACTCCACAAACAATCTGGTCAAAGCCCCAAAGTTGTCAATGTCATCCTTGTATGTGACCAATAATGGCTTTAGTTGAATGATTTGAGTGTATAGGGCTTGAATTATTTGCAATTCGCTTATATCTCTGGTTTCACCAATAATTGAGATCAAACATTCAGCAGCATTCTCAAAATATTCCTCCTTGGCTAATGAGACAAAGATCAAGTTCACTAAATGTTCTAGTTTCAACAAGCTCTCCAACGAAACCTCACCAATCCAAGAGTTCAGACAGGCAAGAATCAAATTCGGATCACTGTTGGTATTGGACAGCAAAACAAGCACATGCTCTACATTGTCCGAGATTAATTCGATGACTCTTCTGTTGAACTCTTCGTCCGTCAGTGGGGTCTTCTTTGGATCATACGTTTCTTCTGGCAAGATCTTCAGAAACTCCAACAAAGTGTTGTGATGATTAGTCAACTTTTCAATTATTTCAACAAGAGCGTTCTTCCAGTCGAGGTACTGAATGGAGAGCTTGGCCAAAGAGATGGACAGCTGGGTTCTAATCGGCTTGTTGTTCAAGTTGGAATACTGTACAAGAAATTGGATCAAAGAGTCCTTCAAGCCAGGGAGGGACTCCTTTGGAAGTTGGTTTAAGTCGTAGGTCAACTTGCTAGTCAACGTCTGGGCGGCAAACATCCTGAGCTCAAGAGACGACTGAGTTGACTGAAGAGTCTCCATAATCACTTGCCAGGCCACAGGAGTCTTCTGAAAGGACTCGAGGTAGTGGAGGGCAGATTGCTTGTCCGGGCTGTTCGAGGAAAGAACAGCAAGCGCAGCCTGTATCTGAGAGACATCGGTCATCACGGGCGGTGCTGGAACAAAACTGTTGTTGTTGTTGTTGTTGTTGTTGTTGTTATTGTTGTTTGTTTTTAAAAAGCTCCATCATTATGTTTTTGGGCAAACGAAATTTTTCCAAAAACAAATTCAACCAACCAAACCAAACCAAACCAAAACAAACATAACCACAAACATAAACCGATCTAAAACGTAAACTCTCCATCTACAATTCAATGTCCAGTCAGGTAAGTGACATCTGGTGCTACATTTTTTTTTCAATTTCTTTTACTAATCTTCCTCTCCATCCCAGGTTGTGCCACCAATCAATCTCCTATTCAAGTATCTCCAGCTGGAATCAAATGTCACAGTGCACCTCTATGAACAGGTGGCATTCACTATTCAAGGTAAGATCAAAGGCTTTGATGAGTTCATGAACTTAGTCCTCGATGAAGCGGTAGAGTTGTACAAAGCTGACAGCCGGACGGTACCCGTGGGAAGAATACTTCTAAAGGGAGAGAATATCAGTTTTATATCAAGTCTTGAACAGTGAAACCACACACACACACACACACAATGTATAGACTAATAATGAATTCAGTTAATGTTTACTTACCACCTTCTCACTTATACCTACCTCCATTTGAAGTGGCTTTAATTGCATTCAATGCGTATCCTATCATTAAACCACCCACCCCTTTCTAAACCAATAATCCCCCACCTCCACTACCTATACACTGACTTGTTTTTGCTCCGGTAAGTGTACTTTATTCTTGTTTGCTTACCGACCTGATTGTGTGGCAATGTACTTTTCCTTGTTGCGTTTTTTTAGCAACGTTTAGCTTCTACACATATCTGCCTAACCAAAAATATCAGCAATGTCCTGCTTCATTGTCGGTTCCACAGGTCTGTGTGGTTCGTTTATCCTTCAACAAGCCGGCAATTATTATTCCAAGGTGTATTCGCTCTCACGTTCCAAGCCTTTAAAGACCACTACTGGCTCTGAGGAGCTCATCATCAACGACAACAGCAAGGACAGTGGGGGGTGGATCAAGGTTATCGACGAGTTGGCAATTGATCAACCAGACACATTCTTCTCTGGTCTGGGTACCACTAGGGGAAAGGCTGGTGGTTTGGCTGAGCAATACAAGATTGACCATGACTTGAACTTGGAGCTAGCAAAAGCTGCAAAACGCAAGGGATTCAGACAATACGTTCTCATCTCCTCGGCTAACGCAAGCAGTGGTTCCAGATTCCCTTATCTCAAGATGAAGGGCGAACTAGAGGACCATGTACTTGAATTGGAGTTTGAAAAGACAATCATTTTAAGACCTGGCATTCTTCTTGGTGAGAGAACCGAGGACAAGGGCTTTGGGAACAAGGCCGCCGCTTGTGTAGGAGGATGGATCTACAACACCGGGGTGGCAAAGTACCTTGGTTCACCAATTCAGGGTGAAGAGGTTGCCAAAGCTGCTTTGAAGTTGGCCATGAGAGAGGATACTGAGAAAGTAGTTATTGTTTCTGGCCATGATCTAAACATATTGGCCAATACATGATTCATTCATGGTTGGATTGACGCAACAACACACCACAAACACCAGACAATTACATTCCAATAAGGTGGTGGTATAATGGATTTCGATAGTTCACAATCAATCAATAGTGAAAATGTGGTGTAGAAGCAGTATAAGTCAACTATCAACTGGATGGATATGGATATCCAATCCAATCCACAATGCTACAAACCAAAACCACCACATTCCAACTGGGAATTTTCTTTTTTTTTTGGTGTTTTTTGGTGTTTTTTTTTCGCGACGTGTCGGCAAGAAGTCGGGCCAAAAGAGTTTTGTTTTGTTTAGTTCTAAAATCAGTGGTTTGTTGTATATATCGAATCCACCTTTCCTTTCCAATCCAATCTCACCAGATAAATGGTTCTAGGAACTATTATCCCTAAGCGTCTACAGAGGTTTGTGTTTGCAATCCTTGCACTTGCTCTTGTAGGACTGGTAATCATCTTCAGTCACGAGGAGGGCCCAATTTCGTTTTTACCAGGAGGAGATACCGCCACTGTGGAGGTGGATGAAGGCGACTTCAAATGGGTCTTCGACATCATCAATCAGGGAAAACCACATCTATCACATCCACTTGACAAGTATCCCAAGGGAGAGAGGGCTAAGGAGAAGTTTGCCACTGACAAGGACTTTGTGTTCTCCAAAGAATACCTCTCTGACCTGCTTGAGGTGACCGCCGAGGATGTGGAATACTTGAAAGGTAAACACACGGCTCTACTCAACAGTCTTTTAGAGGATAAACATGCATCATTTGGTCCAGTGAAGGAAAATCGCGGTATCGTCTTTGTCGGTGGTGGCAGGTTTTCCTGGCTCTCATTGCTTGTCATTGAGCAGCTGAGAATCCTGGGTTGCTCATTGCCTGTTGAAGTGTTCATTGGAACTGAAGAGGAGTACGAGCATGAGTTTTGTGAGGAGGTTCTGCCCGGTTTGAATGCACGCTGCTCAGTACTTCAAAAGGAGATCCCAGACTTACCCGAACTCCTGACTGATGTCAAGATCAATGGTTATCAATTCAAGAACCTTGCGTTCCTCATCTCCAGATTCCAGCGCATTCTTTTCCTCGATGCAGATAATGTCCCAATCGTTGATCCGTCTCCAGTTTTTGATTCAAAGGTATTCAAACAACACGGATTGGTTGTGTGGCCTGATGCGTGGGCAAGAACCACGCATCCAAGCTTCTATGATATTGCATCTGTCGAGGTTCCACAAAAGATCGTGAGGGGCCCCTTCAAAGGGAAGCAGGTATCTGACTACAACACAGATGTTAGCTTTCACGATTTGGAGAACACATTGCCTAACCCTTCGAGTGAATCCGGTATGATCCTCCTAGACAAGAAGAAGCACCGCAAGACCCTGCTATTGTCACTTTACTACAACCTTTTTGGCCCGAAGTTATACTATCCACTCTTCACGCAGGGATCTGCTGGTGAAGGTGATAAGGAAACCTTTGTTGCGGCAGCTTGTGTTCTTGGGAATGACTACTATCAAGTAAAACAGATGTTCAGATTCATTGGGTATCACTATGATGACAGCTTCCATGCGAAGGCACTCGGGCAGTCCGATCCGGTTTTAGACTACGAGAACTTCTTGAACGGTGTTCACCTCAATGAGTATAACGACCTTGTGAAGCCAAAGCATATTACCAAGGATGCGGCTGTTATGTTTATGCATTTGTCTTACCCTAAATTTTCCCCATTTGCTCTCTTGACAAATGATGAGATTGTAAAGAAGGGGAAAGAACACGTTAGAATGTACCCATCATCCACTGAGATTGGCCATTACGATTTCGAATTGAGATTGTTCCAAGTGTTGATCGGTGCATTGTGTAAGGACTACGAGGGTGAGACTCAAGTTTCGGAAAGATTAATTGGTCTCAGACTAATGGAGTTTAAGGATAAAGATCCAGCCACTTTTTGTCCTCAACTGATTGAGCATACACTTTGGCTGAAAGATAATCCAGAGAAGTAATCTTGAGATATTATCTATTTCTATATATATATATCATTTCAATAGCTTCTTGAAGTTACCAAATGTATTGGCAAATCCCAGTACGGCAAAACATTCTCTATTGAATAAACCGTACTTTGTTCCCCAATGGTAGCTCATTAAAGTGTCAATGATGAAATGCCAATCCACCGCTTTACGTTTGACTATGGTTGTGTCAACCAACGTCAAAACATTGTAGTAAAACCAGAAAGCACATGAGTACACATAGAGGTAATCTGACTTATCATAGTTCTTATCCTCTCTGTGCTTCTTCATCAAGGTGTATTTGGCAATAAAATCACGATCCAACAAATCGTGTGATGTGAGGAGCCCAAATAGCTCATATACGGTGTACTTAAAAAGGAAGGCATACTGTAGGAAGTCCACAGCCTTCTGATAACTGTTCAGATTGCTCTTCAATTTTGATGGTGTGTTATAGAGTTTGAAGAACTGTGCAACGTAAGGAATGAAGTTGAAGGCTGAGGCAGCGATTCGAATGTCCACAATGTAACCATAAATACTCCTCATCAAATTATAATAGTAAGTCTGTGTCTCATTAAGTTTGAGTTCTGAAGTTTTCTTCTTGGATATGAGTTTAAGTCTGTAAAGAATCTTGTACAAGACATTCTTCAACGTTGGGTAGTGCTTGATGATTTCGGCAAGAAGCGCAGCAGTGTAAGAGATCAGTCCCAGAACAGAGTCACGGTTTTCGGAAACGAAAGAGTTCAATCTCTCGTACGTGTGGTAATCTGTTGCTGCTAGAGCCCTGTTTCTTAGGGTCATCACCACATATACACACTTCGTTCGTTGGTACAGACTGTTGCAAAAGAAAGAAGAAGAAAAAACATATACAATCGGCATATTTTTGTTGGTTGTTTGTTGGCTTCTCTATCTCCGCGGACTTACAAAAATGAAAAAAAAAACAATTAGAAGACAATGCCCATTACCAGAATTGAACTAGTGACCTTTGCATTACAAGTGCAACGCTCTACCACTAAGCTAAACGGGCAAACTGCAAGTGAAAAGATTAGGATCCCAAACTTCACCGGCCTCTTGACAGATATAATATACCGACGGACCTCCTACGGCAATACTCCCGAAATATAAACAAAATAATGATCAATTGGTTTCTAAATTATCTCTTTAGGACTCCATCATCTTTGCAACCTCAAGAAGTAATTCGAACTAAATATCATAACTATGTCTCTCATTGGCATCGAGGTAGGTAGAGATTGATTTTAATTTTTAGAAACTTACTTAAACGAACAATCTCCAGTTACACAACTTATTTTATTGATAAAATGTGTTCACGCGTGAGTTCAATAGTTTTAACTAATTGAAATATACAATCTCTACTTCAGGTAGTCTGTGAAACTGAGAATTTGATCAATAGTGTCACGGACTTGTTTATTCAATGGAATAAAGTCGAATCCACCCACTAGCTTGACACTCTGTGTGTTACTGTATGCAGGTGTAACTATCTCTGATTCCTTGTCTGGTTGGCCCTTGGCAATCTTTCCCTGGAGTTGTGTGAAATCTTTATTAACAATGTTCAAGACACTCTGTTCTGTGACTCTTGAACTAATAGGAAGCAATCTTTTGTTGCTGATCTTGTCATCGAGTGCGAGAAGGTGAAACTTAGCCACATCAGGGACATCAACTGAGAGTAGTGCAAGCTTATTGAACAAAGACGTATCGGTTGGATCAGTTTTCAACGCCCCTGCAATGATATTCGATGAAGTGTTCAGACCATCCAACGAGATATCCTCATCAAAGTACTGCAGACCAAATATGAGTGGTGGGTTGATAGTGTTGATATCAAAGGTGACCAAGTCCTTGTTTTGTTCGTAGAAATCCCATGCAGCCTCTTCAGCAAGCTTCTTAGAGACAACGTATGCTAGACCTTGCTCAGTCACCTCCTCCCAAGCCATTGGATTCCAAACAGACTCATCGTGAATAAAAGTTGAATCTTTAAGTTTGTCTGCGTTTTCTATCGCAGCAAGGGAGGAGGTGATCACTAACTTGGACACCTGTGGAGCCAGTGACCTGGTCGACTCGAGCATGTTCAGAGTTCCCCTTAAAGCTGGGTCTCTGAAGAGCTCCTCCAGCGAGCCTTCCCCACCGAAAGAAAATGGAGAAGCAGTGTGCATCACATACTTGATGTCAGTGTGCTGCTTAAACGCATTGTCAAAGGCACCAGGGACAGAGATATCTGGTACGACAACAAGATCTAACTTTGGGTTGTTGAACTGCTTAGTGAGCTTGTCGGATTTGAACTGTGATCTGACTGTTCCCACAACAGAGTAACCGGCATCAAGCAGTTGACCAATGATGTGTAAGGCGAGGAAGCCTGAGGCACCGGAGACGAGTACTTTGAGTCAATTGGCAGGGAAATTGAGTTCAATCACAAGGGGATATACTTATTTATATATCAGATGCTACAGCATATGCGGAAGTGTTGGTTTCCTGTTACAAAAATTCCAAATTGGGTACCTATTCTATCCAAAACAAGAGTAAAACATTTCCTGTTTGGGCTGAATACGTAACCCTTAATTTCTGTTCTTCCGATAAAAGAACCGCGATGCCAAAAATATCACGTGATAACGGCGGGGATCTTTGACCCAATCATTTTAGTAGAGCAGGGTAACACAAAATCTTCACCCTCTTAACATTTACGTAATCCCTGAGTCATCCTTTTCTAATTCTATTTATTTTTTTTTTATTTTTTTTTTTGATATGGGTAAGTGCAGTAATAAACACCACAACAGAAAAAGCTGAGCTGTACACTTTTTTTGTTGTTTTTGCCACCACCACCAGCAACAAGCAACGCACGCAACTTGGAGCCAGATGACATCTACAATCCGTATGACGCGTGAGATTATTCCGCAGAGATTGGCGACTCATAAGGCTGAAAGAGGAACGATCCCCTCAAAAGTGCTCTTTTACATCTACCACTTTCTCCTTTTGGCAATCTACTCTGTTTATTCCATCTTCAGATCATTTGAGTATTTGAACCACAAGATCCGCATCAAGTTCTTGAATCTTGCGTACAATCCGTCTAAGACACCCCAGATCATTAGAGACGATGTTAATAAGTTGGAGAAGTTGCCAAAGCGCATTAGCGCTATCCTTACTTTGAAGTCAGAAAGCGAGGAAGGTGGCGGCTACTATGGTTTGTTGAACGATGCCGCTGAATTGGCTACATGGACTGTTGCTGCTGGAGTTCAGACTCTATCTATCTACGAAACGGAGGGGGTGTTGAAGAACAATGTTGAGGACCTCAGAATTGCCATTTACAAGAAGTTGGTTGATTACTTTGGCTCCAACTCGATCCCTACCTTTGTCATCAAGGTACCTCACCAAAATGGCTTCTACTATGGATTGAACTATGATGAGGATGAAGAATACAAGGCTCAGACGTTTGAACTTGAGATCTCGTTGCTTTCTAGCGAGGATGGTAAACCAACAATTGTTGAGCTCGCCAGGACCATGGCGGGCTTGTACAAACATCATGAAATATCCTCGAAGGACATTACCATTGACCTTATAAATAAGGAGCTCACCGAGCTCATTGGTGTGGAACCTGATTTGATCATCCTCTTTACCCCTGTTTTGGACTTGCAAGGCTATCCGCCATGGCACATCCGCCTCTCAGAATTTTATTGGGAACCAGATAATGAGGACGTCACATATGCAATTTTCCTAAGGGCATTGCAGAAATACTCCTCTTGCAAAATCAATTTGGGTAAATAGACTTGGGGCGTGTCCGCTACTCTTCCTATACCCCTGTTAAATTGGTGTTTGTTCTGAGTGTTTTGGAGGAGGGATGTTTCTTTTGTTCACTCCTTTTGCTACCATTTACTTAAATTTTTGTTCATTCTTATGAATTGCTAACGACGACATGAATACATTTGCATCTTATATATATATCATTCCTCCATTGTAGTGCATCTGTTTTTTCACTGGCAGTAAGATAAGATATCTATTAGAGATCTTTCAATAGCCAGCCAACCACTAAAAAAAAGAATATATGTATATATATTCGCGGCAGCTAAATAAATACCAGCTGTCAATTGATTATAATGAACAACAGCAACAGCAATATATCCGTCTTCTCCCTCCTGTCTGTGTTCAAAACATGAAGTGCAAACCCATCACCACCGCCACCCTTTTTGCTACTAAGATCCTCTTACCCGCCAAATCTTGTGGCTGGTGTATTTCTTTTTCGCGAATTTTGTCGACGTACGTGGCCAGAAAAAAACAAAAAATGAAAAACCTCCTAAAACAAACAAACAACTCCTTCACAGAACCACTCAATCAAACAACGATAAGGTATGTGTGTGTTATGCAAAAGATTGGCATTGCGATCCCCTGTTGATATTTTTATTCGCAGGCAGCGTACGGGGGGAGAGAGAGAGGTGAGCCTACTGTCGCTTCGTACTTTTAGTGGATGAAACCCCCCTCTTAAAGGGATCATGAACAAAATAACATTGGGTGATTTACCGATTTCAACCAATATACCACGAATCGTGCTCTATGGAGCACAGTATTCGAATATTTACATTGGTGCCGCTAGTTTGGTGCCGCTATTGGGTTGTTTTTCAAGGTACTTTGGATGTATTTACGGGGACGTTTCCATCTTATCAGTGGTTGATTTCGGGGATTGCGCTGTTTGTTTTGTTGTGGTCGGTGGGTGCATTTTCGTGTTTTTTTTGACGTGTGTTGCCTCAACACGATCATATCAACAATTGTACACCCCCTGTCCCTACAATTAACTGAGAGATGGAACCGTCTTGTACATCCGTTCGTTACCAAGTGGGATCGTTATGCTTTTACAATTTGTGTTTGTGTGTTTTTTTTTTCTTTTGAACACTTTACTAACTGACAAGGATTTTACAGATGGGTCTATCTATTTCAAAACTATTGCAAGGCCTTTTCGGTCGCAAGGAAATGCGTATTTTGATGGTTGGTTTGGATGCCGCTGGTAAGACTACCATTCTGTACAAGTTGAAGCTTGGTGAAATCGTCACTACCATTCCAACCATTGGCTTCAACGTTGAGACCGTCGAATACAAGAACATTTCCTTCACAGTCTGGGATGTCGGTGGACAAGATAAGATTCGTCCATTGTGGAGACACTACTTTCAAAACACTCAAGGTATTATCTTTGTCGTTGACTCCAACGATAGAGACCGTATCGCTGAGGCTCGTGAGGAATTGCAAAGAATGTTGAACGAGGATGAATTGCGTGATGCATTGTTGTTGGTTTTCGCTAACAAGCAAGATTTGCCAAACGCCATGAATGCTGCTGAGATCACTGAGAAGTTGGGCTTGCACTCTATCCGCCAAAGACCATGGTACATTCAATCCACCTGTGCTACTTCAGGTGATGGTTTGTACGAGGGTTTGGAATGGTTGAGTACCAACTTGAAGAACTCTGCTTAGATTATTAAAATTCAGAATGCTTGAAGTGTTGGCAGCAGCTGTATAACCTTTAGTCTATGCTGTTTCATGATTTTTTGTTGTGCGTAACCCTTGAGGTGTATGTGTAGATACAATACTAAACACTGCACTACTCCAGTAAATCACATGACCTTTTGTTTTTAGGGCTTTTCAGAATTATCATTCCTTTGTAAACTTAAATGGTGTATGGGTGTCCATTGTGACTGTTGTGTGAACACTCGGAGAAAAATTCACGTGGTCTCAACCCGAAAAAGAATCCAAGTGCATCTCGAAACTTTCCGTTTTGGGACATGGCACACAAGAGGGCTTACTGTTCGTAGTGCCCTAACCAGATGTTCTCTTTTTTTTGCCCATTCTCCCAGAAAGAGTTTTTTCAAGTGTTTTTTTTTCAGGCTTGGTTGATACCTGAAGTTTAGTTTACACTTTATCAACGTTATTCGAAATGGTATGTCCTTGTGTGCAACGATACGTTTGGAAGGCTATTCAGTGTCATCATCATTGTCAGAACAGCATAGCAAAGTGGAGGAAGGAGTGAAGGAAGGAGAAAAACGCTTCCGGTGTTCTCAAAAGGAGATTAATGCTGTTCAAACACACCAACCCGCCAATTAAAAAGAGAGCACGAGAGAGTCCAGTCACAAGCACAAAACGACGGTATGGAAACACTTCAACAAGTAAGAACAATAGGAGCAAACGTTCACAGACGAGTCAAATCATTGCCAGCCCCAGTCGTGTATCAATCAACAACAACAACAACACCCAGAGATGGCTTAAATCTATGCTGAATGACCCAACAAAAGCGAAGCTCGTCCATCCATCCTTTACCTTCACTGCAATGTCACCTATGCCTCGGTGAAGACCCCTCCACGGCCCTTTCCTCTCACAATATCGACAATTACTAACAAACAAAAACTAGGCCGGTCTAAACGCTTATCAACTACGTACCAAGTCTAAGGAGCAACTGGAGGAGCAATTGGTCTCCTTGAAGCAAGAGTTGGCCACCTTGAGAGTCCAAAAGTTGACTCGTCCATCTTTGCCAAAGATCAACACTGTCAGAAAGGACATTGCCAGAGTTTTGACTGTTATCAACCAAAACCAAAGAGAGCAAGTTAGAGCTTTCTACGCTGGTAAGAAGTACCAACCAAAGGACTTGAGAGCCAAGAAGACCAGAGCTTTGAGAAGAAGATTGACCTTGAACGAGGCCACCTTGATCACCGAGAAGCAACAAAAGAAGAACACTGCTTTCCCACAAAGAAAGTACGCCATCAAAGCTTAAACAGTCTTGTCATGTAATTAAAAAGTTTTTTAGGTAATGATAGGGTTATTTTTAGTAAATACTGAGCTGTTGTAGGACGACAAGTTTGTTAAGATTGTTAAGATTGATCAATATTTCACAAAAGATATAATAGGATAAGATAGTATTCATTCAATGATCCTGCATATCTACATCTGTGTTGGCTTTGTTCTTGCGTTTGAACTCTTCAATCTGCAATCTCAGCTCATCATTGGGCACCACGTCCTCCAATTTCAAAGGCATTCTGTTGAAAGGATCAGTAGAGTCACTCAACAAGTGGGCTCTGATAGTAGATCTATCAATGTTAACCTTGGATGTTGGAAGCAAAACAGGATCCTCCATCAAGGTGAACATCAAAGGATCTAGGAACTCATCAGGAATCTCACCCATCTCTTCTTCCTCCTGCTCCTCCTCTAGTCTTTTCATTTCTGCGGTATCGGCAAACTTTGCAAGCTTAGAGATAAACTCAGCCGACTCCAACTTCCACTTGATCAAAATATGCACTGCCCTGTCAAAGATACTCTTCTTGAAAGATCTCGAGTCTTTAGAAACAGCAACGATAAAGTCTCTTTCCTCTGACAGGTTGACAAAAACTTTCGAGATATTCACTAAAAGGGTTCTTGGGTTGAATGAATACTTCTCAGGGTCGGAAACCTTCAATTCTGAGCACTTGGGGCCAACAAGAGCATCCAAGTTGTAATCCAACATGCTTGCCAACCTGTTGACAATCTCTGGTTTGATGAAAGCTCGTGGAACATCCTGTGTGAACAGACCAAACAAATCAATAGACTTGTTCGCGAGGCCAACATTAGACTTGGCTTGTCTCTCTGCTGATGTCAGTCTGTTACGTATCTCGTCATCAGTACCTTCAAGATTGTTGACACCAAGTTTGGATCTAGTATCCAATTCAGCTTGGTACAAATGGACATCGGTTAATTGTCTCAATGATTCATCCAGTAGGAAAGTCAAATCGTTCAACATTCTAGCAATGAAACGGATGAAAAACTCCTCATTGTTCTCACTCTGATGTCTCAGTTGTTTTTTGTAGAACTGATTCTTCCAAATCTGTTCGAGAATAGAGGCAATGTGATATCTGCTATTGAACTTGTCGTAAAACTGAGACGATGCACCCGTCTTCTCAACCACAACATAGAAATCCAACAGGGCATAGAGCAAATTCTTGCTAACGAGGTCGTTTGTGTCAAAAATATCCATCATGAATCCTGGTCTGTTATCTTGAGATGGATAAGAACCAATAAACAGAATCTCAACTAGCTTTCCTTTCAAATGCGGGTTACCGATAAGCTCAGGGCAACGCAGGAAAACAACACTGAATTCCACAAATGTTTTTAATCTTGGGTTAGAGACCAATGGATTGGATGGGTATCTTGAAATGTACTGAATATAGTTCACGATTCCCTCCACAACGAATTCTGGGAAATATTTGAAAGGAACAGGAGCCTTCATACGGAAGTATTCACTATTGTCAGCATTTTCAACACCAATGACATCAGGGATCAAAGGCAATGAGACTGGTTGTTTTGGGAATTCGTGTGCCGGGTCAATCGCTCTTATCAAAAAGCATGAAGCGCCAGTGATGAAATCAAAAACTTCTAGTTGGACATCTCTATGGTTGAAGAAGGCGATAAGTGTCTCCTTTTGGGCTTTCAACAGTTCTCGACTCTTCTCCAGACGAGGTAGCTGTAATTGAGCAAATCTTGACATTGGGTTGTTAGAATTTGAGGTGTTTTTGAGCTGTTCAATGGATGACTCCACCTGTTTGATCTTCTGTGTAAGTTTGTTATCGAACAAATAGGTACCACCAATCCCGTAGTGCAAATATGTTAGTGTCAGGAAGAAACAATCAGAGATGAAGTTTGGAGAACCATCAGTCCTATTATCTTGAAAGTAGTTGTCAGCTTCCAGTGTGGTAGAATTTGTTCTGGTCTCATCCTTCAAGTCAATCAGTGTACCTTTGTTGAAATAATGAAAGTCAATCCTGTCAATCTTTGAAAATGATGTATCAAGGAATGGCTGAGAGAGTCTGATAAGAACCAAACTGACATTAGTCATAAACCCATTGGAAGATAGTTTAGTGAAGTCAGAGTGGTCACCTCTGCGTAAATGGTTTTTGTTCACAATTGTGGCAAAATACTGTAACAGTCCGTTCCTGGATGTTTCTGATCCACGAATAATCTTGTCTGCAATGAAAAACAAAGAGTTCACGAGAACTTTGTGTTGTGCTTGCGACGACTCGCCAACATTTCTGATTTCCATCTTTGAAAGCTCCCTGGTAAAGTCATAGTTGCTCTGGGCCACAGAATCCTGTAGAGGCGACAGTCTGAAAATAGGACCCAAGATGGTGTTGTTCTCGAAAAGTGATGGTTGCATATCTGGGTTAGCGCTGAAGCCATCAATCTGTGTGAATACTGCTGCAACAGGTTTGATATTCAGCATCAATTGGAAAATGTTCAAAATCTTGATGTACTCCGAATGGTTGAAATCCAAGCCACCCAATAGCTTGCAAAACTCTGGCACCAAAACGTTCAAAAAGTCCAAGATAGCACCATCTTCATTAGAATGGTGGATTATTTCAAGAAGGAAGTCGCTGTAATCGCTCTCATTGCCCACAATATCTTGGCAAAATGTTCTAACGTCTCCATTTGAAAACATATCAGGAATTTGAAAGGCGACAAGACCATAGCTCGAGCACAATCTCCCAATTTCACCAATCACCTCTAGCTTCTGCTCCCTTAACAGATCCTTTGCCCTGAGAGTTCTCTTCACTTGCTGGACCTTTGTCCATGACGATTTGAGGTACCTGAATGGCTGTGGGTGTCCAATCTCAGATAGACGTTCAATGATGGCTCTGTCGACAAGATCCTTAGTGAGGTTCAGGTCCTGCTCTTCTTCAACAAGCTCAGTATATATGCCTTCCAAGAAGACAATTTCCTGTGATGAGTTGTCCAAGTTCAAAGTCACTGATAAGATGTCCTCAAACTGCTTATTTGTCCACTCTATCAGGGATTCTTGTGAAGGCTCAGCCTTGTGTTTTTTCCCTACTGACGGGGTTACCAAAGTTTCTGATGATGCTGTTGATGATGATGCTGTTGTTGATGATGATGACTTTGACACGTCTACTTCATGTTTTGAAGCCGCTGGTTCTGATTTTGACACGGAGGTTTCCTCACCTTCCTTCATTGATGATGACGATGATGGTGCTGGTGCTGGTGGTGATGCGGTTGGTGGGGGAGTGTTCCCAGCCAGCTTGGCCAATCTCTTAGCCCTAATATCGTCCATTATTAACGCGTTCTAGAGCAGGTATGGCTGCTCTTCTTGGTGACGGTATCAAGTTCAGCTTTCGATAACGAGACAGACGAATACTAAACAAGACACGACAAGTTTGGTGTTGGTGGTAAGAGTTGTTTAAATCAAATCAGGAACGGCGGCAAAACAAAAACACAAAAGGCAAAAAACCAATAAAAAGAAAAAACCCGAAAGTGCGAAAACGCCACGTGATCGGAAACGTGATCATGGGCTTGTTTTTTTTTTCGGTCTTCGTTCTTTGGTGTGTTTTTTTTTTCTCCATTTCCCCAAATCGATCGATCGATCAATCAATCAACTGAAACTTCTTAAACACAGGTGGACCCTCCTTTCGAATTACACATTGAATTTAAATCTCTGTCCGCTCAGGATATTCTTCCTCCTAACATATACTCACATACACACAGAGCGAGAGAGAGCTTTATTTGATTTGTGATTGAAGAACCATACAATGGCATCAAGTAACGGCGGCGAGGACACGACCCTTCCTCAAAAGATGGAAGGTCTATCACTTCAATCCAGCACCCCACATCCATCATCATCAGATGTTATTCTGCAAGTATCATATAACAACATAATACCTCCCGCTCTGCGTACAGCTCTTTTCAATCCTCCTCATCGCCGCTTCTTGATCTCTTTAGAGGTTGATCTTTTGGGCTTTATTGCTTCCAACACAGACTCTTACTTGCTATCACCGATGAACTCGTTTTACAGACTTCTGACCCACAAAGCCGCTGAGTATTACTGTTTGGGGCATAGCTTAGATAACGAAAGAAGATCCATTATTGTCTTCAAGAACTTTGGTGCCGACGGATCTGTGGCCCCAGAAGAGGCAAAGAGGCAGAGGTTAAGTGAAATAGTCACTGAGGATGCCTATGTGCAGTTTCAACATCAGTACATGGCAGAGAATGGTCACTTTATGCACGGATTCAGACCACAGTATCACCAGCCATTTTACGCCCAATCTGGTACTGAATACATACAGCAGCAGCCACACGACGTCAAGACGAACTTAACCATTGAATCACAAACCGATGCACCAACACCACGCGAGTTTAAGCTTATGAAAAGAGTGGAGAGTACTGAAAACACCAAAAGTCGGTCCGAGGCCACAAAGAGCTCTTCACAATCGTGTGTCGAGGCCGCCGTGGAATCGGCAATGAGCAGATCCAATCCTGAACTCGGTGGCTCAGCTCCTCTAGAGACAGCACGCGCGTCTAAAGAGACTGAATATCAAAAGGCTCGTGAAAGAATTTTCAAGGCTGCTCAGGAGGATGTGTCATCTGAAGAGGAGGAGGAGGAGGAAGAGGAAGAAGAGGAGGGGCAACAACAAGGAAAGGAGGAGCCCGCTAGACAATTTGTACACCGCCTTTCTGCTGCTCAGCAATACCCAATGTATCATCAACCACCACTTCCTCCTCTTCCTCCTGGCTATCCACAATACCAGGCTCAATTCATCCCTGCTATGATTCCAGGTCCTCCCATTCCCCAATATCAGTATCACCACCAGTACCCAATGCAACACAATCTGCAGTTCAACCATTACGACTCATCAGGGAACCACAATAATGGATACAACCAAATGCGTGGTGTTGGTGGCGGATTTAAGAGAAGGGGAGGTAGAAGAGGTAATGGCTACGGACATTACAACAGTCATCATCAACACGACTATGCTTCTCCAGATCAAGGCAATAATAGTAATCATCTTCATCTTCACCAGTACGGCAAAAGCAGACAACAGACAGGACGGAACAACAGCCAGACTACATTTGAACAGAATAATACCATTGAGGACGGCATCGACACTCAAGTTGATAAAGAAGACGAACAGGAAGAACGACCATAGCGAGACTGATTATGAAGAATATAACACAACACACAACAACATATATTTGCTAGGGCCCTATTGATATATGGCTTATTTGTTCTTGGTGATATCAACTCCCCAATTCAGTACTAGGTACACCATCTTGTCGTCATCAATGAACTTTGACTGCGCGGAATAGCTTCCCCTGGCTAACAACCCGGAAGGAGCTTCAGTCTCTGGCAATTCAACCTCATAGAAGGGCTTCTCCACTGTGTTTGGTGCATACGAGCCCAGTGGATCTTCCACCTTGTCCACTCTGATACCTGCCTTCTTAATAGCTTGTAGATATTTGATACCAGTGACAATCTCTTTCTGAACCTTGAATCTGATCTTGAGTCTGTAGATGGACTTTTCCCTGATACGGAATGGGTTCTTTGGCAACTGATCCAAAGTCTTTGGATCTGTCAGGTCAACAACAACAGGATCCTCTCCTTCAACTAGCAGTGTCATAGCCAAAATGACAACCTTCCTGTTGTCGTTTGGATCAACCGGCAATAACTCACCGCCCAATAGACCTAGCGACTTCTTCCATTTTTGAAGCGACTCGTCCTCTTGGTCCAGTTTGGTGTACTCGTCTATGGTTTTTTTGGCAGATGGAACATATGAGTCTGCTTCAGCAACAAGATCGTCCTCCTTGTTGTTCATTGTATCTGATTGAGTAATTGATTGATTGATCGGTGTTCTTCGCTGCTGCAATAAAATTTAGTTTGTTTCATGATCTGTATGTCAAAAAAAAAAACCAATTCACCGCCGCGCCACCGCGAATATTCTTACTAATAGATTATATAATACAAATTCTTTAAGGATTTGTATTACATAATCTCTTAGGAAGACTATTTACCTGGCGGCCAGGGCTTCTAATTCGGTTATCACCGAAGCCATCAAAGATAGCAGAGAGAGATCCCTTGAAAGAATAGAGGTTCTCCTCTAAAGTTTGGGTTTACTTACTACTCATCTTCCACGTCGTTCATGGTGTCGTTACCATCGCCTAGTGTTATTCATACGCTAACAAGTGCTGAGCAGCACTATCTTCTTGACAATCTGTTTGAAAAGCACCCTGATGTACACAAGTATCTGATTCCATTTCTATTCAATGGCCAGAGATATGACACATACTCCGAACTAATACAGCTTGCTAGGGAAAAGCTTTTACTTCTTGATCCACATTCTGAAATGGCAAAGGGAATTATTGCAGCACATCCAAGACTCGGGGTTCCAGCAGCACTTTCTGACCACTCTTCAAAAGAACAAGGCAGTATCTTCCGAGATGGTGGTGACGTGAGCGACGTTGTCAACAGTTTTATCAAGTTGAACGAAACCTATGAGGGCAGATTTCCTGGTTTGAGATACATCTTGTTTGTTAATGGCCGTTCAAGGGATGAAATTTTCGAGGACTTTGAAATGAGAGTCAAGAGAAATGACTTTGAGGCTGAAGTAGAGTATGCTTTGTGTGCAATGTGTGACATCGCATTGGATAGAGTCATGAAGGCACAAGGTGGAGAGGGCAAACTATAACTAGGGTTTGTTTTTGTTTTTGTTTTTGTTTTATAATAGTAATAGTAATAAACGTAACTCAATAAAACAGTATATATAAACCAAAGCAAGCCATCAAACATCAGGGGGTGGGTGGGACAAAGAGGGGACAAACACGTAACATAAGGGGGACAAATATAACACAGAGCTTTGCTCAAAAATAATAATAAATGAATGTTCTGCTGCTCTCACAGGTGCAAGTAAAAAAAAACCCAGCGGAGGTTGGTTCTTTCTTTGTCTCAATCACAAGAAGTAGTCAGGAGTCTTTCTTGTCACGGTTGGCTCACCTGGCCTTATGCTAGGATCGTACTGTAGGAATTCTCTCTTGAGTTGTTCATCAACCTCCATTATCGCCGCCTGGTTACCACATCTATAACAATAGTTAGGTGCACTGAAAATTGTCACCACACTCTCTTGATGTGACCAACTGTAACCTTCCATCACCAGCTGGTGGGCTCTTGCGATCAGGGACAAGCCATTGTTGTGGTTGAATTGCTCTGAAATGTCTTGTCCAAAAGTGAAACCAGCACCACGAGGAGAGATACCCCATCCGCCACGATCGTCAGGATCAGACCATAGTAGGTCACACATTGGACCCTCGTGAGGCACCTCTCTTATACGGTTCAACTCACGGACTTGGTCAATTGTCTCAATCATTGGGGAAAGACCACCATGCAAACAAAAGATCTTGTTATCAACCAGAGCAGTAATTGGGAAGTAGTCAAACAGGTCAGTGAAGGTTTTCCAGACATTTGCTGAACCATACTTTCTCAAACACTCATCATAGAAACCATAGACTTGGGTGATTTGTCTAGACTCGTGGTTACCTCTCAAAATAGTAATTCTATTTGGGTATCTAACCTTCATACAAACCAAATAACTCACAGTTTCAACAGAGTAGTAGCCTCTGTCAACATAATCACCCATAAATAGATAGTTAGTGTCAGGACAAGGACCACCAATCTTGAAAAGTTCCATCAAGTCGTGAAACTGGCCATGAACATCTCCACAAATAGTCACTGGTACCGCAACAGGCTGCACGTTTTCTTCGTATTGCAACACATCCATTGCCATCTTACAAAGAGCCTTTACATTCTCTTCGCTCAAGGGTTTGCACTGCTCCAAATGAGCGATCCACTCATCCAGTTGCCCCACAGACTGCTGGGAAAGCTCTGGAAGTGGACCAGTTTTGAGTTGGACGGGGGCAATATTCGAAAAGGGGGACAGATCATGCTCATCCACCTCCAGAGCAGTATCTAGTTGAAGGGCATCTTGCATCTGCACATCAGAGTCGAGATCCATTCTTAGTAGCGACTCTGTTCAACTGAAATGCGGTTTCTTATTCTTGTTAATTGGGGTAAGATATTTTAGAGACCAGGCAACGTCGTTTGTTGATTTTAACAGAAATTCCCGATGTTTTTTTCTAAGAAAAAAAACCCACACACAAAAACGGCTTATGTAATCCTCTCCGGGTAAACTTGTAACCACTTACATACTAACAAAGAAGCAAACAACAAGAGCAAGTCCTCTATATATATAGACATTAGCAAGTATTGGTTTGTCCTTGACTGTTAATATCCCTAGTTCCACTATTTTCCTTTCTTCTTTTCTTTTTAAATTTACATCATCCGACGGTCCTTCCGAGAATCTAACAATTATACAAATAGATACTAATACTAATAAAACAACAATCACTCACTCACTCACTATCTAGTGCACGTTGATTGAATATACATACTTTATATACATACATTAAAATACTCTTAACCAGTGTGATGGACTCATTGCTCATATTACTATGATATTCGTTTCTAGGTTTAACCCGCGATATATTACATAAGAAGTTACGTCATAAAAACAGTTAGCCGTTTTTGTGGTTGTTTAGAAACGAAACACTAACCACAAACATAAACATAAACAAAATCCAGGAGGACGCTATGAGCGGCAACAGGAATGGCTCAGGATCGGGCAGCTCAAAAAGGACTGAGCCCAAGCCAGCATTATCAATATCTTCTCTGCTGAGCCAGTCTGAGGAGTCGAATGAACGCAGTGATCTGATTGTTATTGACGATTCTACAGATGTTGAAGAGGAGGAGGAGGAGGTTCAACAAGAAGAAGAAGAAGAGGGGCAGGAGCAGGAGCGGGCAGATGCCAATAGTGTTTCCCAAGAGGTGACTGTTCTGGATCCAAGTACAATGCCTGCAGAACTGTCTGCAAAAGTGGCAGCACTGCAATCCAAGCCCGGGAGAAAGCAGCCAGATGAACCAAAGGAAGTTCCATCAGAGCAGCGACCAAAGAGACCAACACGGGCAACGCGAAAGAAAGAAGAAGTGCTAGTAGTAGCGGCGACAGCAGCAGCATCGGCGCCAACTTCTCTTGCTACAGCGAGTAAGAAGGTACAAACCAAGAAAGAGATGAAACCCAAAGTATCTAAAGCTGCTGAGATAGCCGCTGCAATGAGAGCCGCCGCTGCCGCCGGCACTGGTGCCGCTGATACGAGTGTTCCAGCTCAAGTGGAAAACCCCAAAGCTGCTCACCCCATGACCATTCTCTCAAAAAGCACCAGTGCTGTCATTCAAAGCACGATGATATCCAAGAATGCAGCAAAGCCATCACCCTCTATACCAACAACAACAGCGATGCCCTCGAAGTCACCCGCCAGACCATCATCTTCCAAAAGAACGGACATTTTCAACCTCATGAACCATGATGAAGCTCCAGATAACACTGATGAACTGACGACCACCCCTATACCCTCCCAAAAAGTTGCAAAAGATCCAATTCCTGAACCCAAGAAAAGGGGTTTAACATTCAGCGATATCACTGGTCTTCCTGAAATGCCCATAGTACCTAGTGAGGGCTCCAGCACTCCAAAAGCTACGACCATGAGTGGCACTCATCCTGCTATGACGACTTCGTCGTCAACGTCAAGTATTAAGTCTAACTCGAAATCAGTGCCGTTAAAGAAGGCCGCCGTCGACACCAAAGATTCCAAGTCCAAGGCACCTAAGGGACCAGCAGCAAAGAAAAGTGCAAGTGGCAGCAAACCAGTTGAAGAACCTTCAAAAACCTTGTTGCTTACCCCTGAGCAAGTGCGGAATCAGGCGCTCAAGGCTCCTAAACCAAACATAAACCTTCCTCCACCCAAGATGCTTGATGTCTCATCAGCGTCTAAACCATCCAATGAATCTAACTCCAAAGAACAACAACCACCACCACCACCATCGCCTGAAGAACCAATCATCGTCATGCATGTCCCACTGAGAACACAAACGATTGAAGCTGGATCCACACAGATTGTCTTCAACGTTTTAAAGATGGCCGAGGACAAGTATGGATGGAGGAATATACACCCTAATGCCTCCAAGTTCTCAGAGTTGATTAATGATGATGATTTTGACGATGACGATATGGAGGACGATGAGGAGACAGCTGAGCCAGAGGAACCAAAGGAGCCAGTGAATCCACAGAAAGGAAAGCCAAAAGTTGGTCAGTATGATTACGAAGATCCATTCATTGATGATGCTGAGCTTGTCTATGAAGAGCAGAGAGCTTCTACTAAGGATGGGTTCTTTGTATTCTATGGTCCATTGATTGAAGAAGGAAAGAAGGCACACATTGAGAAAGCAGAAACTGCAAAGAGAGGGAGAAAGAGACCCGGTCCTGTGCCTGGTAATGGACCAAGTAGAAAAAAAACAGCGATTCCTGCCCCAGCTCTTGACTTGACCAAACAGACACCAAGGCCCTTGGTTTCAATTGCACCTCAACCTAATGCTGAGCCTTCAAACTCTGGAACAAAATAAATGGAAAGACATAAATGGAAAGACTCTTGAATGGAAAAAAAAGTATTAGATGATTAATCAACGCAAGATTGTGTGTATCAGTTATGGCACTTGCTTTACTCCTTCTTCAAGAAAGCTGACAGGGACTCATGAGCTAGCTTCAAGAACTCCATGTTGTGGTCGCTACTCTTCTCGATATCATAAGTGAGTTTATCATCAACCACGTTAACAACGTCCAAGAGCTTGTCACGAGGGAATTTGTTTCTGATACCGATCAATAGGTTCAAGTAACCCAGTGTCAATTTTGCAGAGTGTTGATCATACGTCCCCTTCGCTGGGAAAGTTTCATCAATAGATTCTCTCACAAGAGCGTATATGTCTTCCACTCTATCCTTGTTCAAGTTGATGAATGCCCTATCTGGTAATGGTGGTGCAACCTTTATTGTAGATACCGAATCAGTGCTAGACAGGGTTGCTCCTCCTAGCCTAGCAGTCAGCTGCTCAACCTCAGATGACCGAACTCTAAGAATCAAGTCTTTCAGAATTGTAATGATTGCCATTTTTGCATTCTGGAATGGGGCCGTGGTTAATGTGTCAATCAAGAAATCAAAGGCTGAGTCTTCTGGGATCAATGTTAAGACACGGGTCAACAATGTATATGAAACGAGCCCCACTGACGGGTTGTCAATAACTGAAGAGTAAAAAATCAAAATCTGCAAGAACAAGTTGATTTGGTATTTGGGAATGGCCTTGTAATCCTGTGCTGTAGATTCTTTTACAACGTTAAGCCAATTGAGGTAGAGAATGGCGTCTAGAGATCCAAAGCATCTGAACTTGTCAGATATCAAACCTGGGGACAAAAATCTAATAGACATGACGATCAAGGCATGTGTGGAGACAAACTCCAATGGTTCTTCCTCATAGAAAAAATGGGAACAAAGAACCAGCAAACCCACGGCACTTTTTGGGATAGTTTCTGATCCAGGATGGTAGAGGTGTATAACGATGTCATTGACAGACAACTTCACCATATCTTGGATCTTGTCGTCGTCGGATTTGGACTTGTCAATGCCAGAAAACAAACTCAGCGATTCCATTTGAAGTTTTTGAAACTCTTGAGGAATATCAACATCATAACTCAATGACAGGGCAAGCAGTCTCAGGAACAGGAAAGATGTGCTGGATAACTGGTCGTCTTTCGGTTCAGTGAAGTTTGTTGGAAGTAAGCCCTTTTTGGTGAGTTGCAGGTTGCGATAGCATTTAAAGGACAAGTTCAATGAGATCTTGTCGAATGACGAGCTGTAGATTGACAAGATAAAACTTTGAAGAAGCTTTCTCTGTAGATAATTTTCGTCATCCTCAATCGTCTGCGCCTCTTCTTTGGTCAGATTGTGTTCCTCTTCGTAACCAATTGGTTTCATCGGTGGAATGTAGTCCCTGGCAAATAGATACAGTCTTCTCTGAACGAACCTGATATGGCGTGTAACCTCCTTGTACCGATAGAAGAACTTTAGTAAAGAAGGCAGTGCCATTCCCAAGAACTTTGATGGGTATATTGTGTTGATTCTCTTCAATGAAGCACTCAAGAGTTCAACCAAAACGTGGAACTTGATATCGAGTATCGCTGTTTTGTTGCTCTTGATAGTTTGGTCGTCGCCGTGGCCGTGGCCGTCACCACCGTAATAATCAGAGAGATCCATTGCAGACAAAATTTCAATTGCCTTGATGAATGATTCCTTTGGATTCCCAGTCTTTGACAACACTTCAAAGCAATCCATACATAGCTTGATCAAAGGCGCATTCTTCAACAAGGTTCCTTGAAAGTCCCACTCCTCATCAATGAATCGCAAGATGCATTCAGGCAGGTCCCACCCAATTTCATAGACAAGATCAGGGTTTTCAGTGATGATTGTGCGTAACGCCGTGAGCAACAAGACCAGTTCATCCTTGGTGAATCTGTTCAAATCACCAAGGTGGATATCAAGCAAAGTTGCATAGGTGAGGTAATCTTTGGTCTTCTCAAGCTCCTCTAGCGCATCATTGAGCTGAGTCACAATCAGCTCTGCACTCAGAGCCTCGGCGTCGCTTCCCATTGAGTTCGAAAAGATGGGCTCTTGCTGTTTGGTGGTCAGCAAATCAAAACAAAGATACCAGAGGCAAACAAAAACAAACAACATACACAAAGAAAAATTCCAAAACAAACGTGATTATATAAGATATTACGCAATCATCATGTTATATTACATAATATATTACATAATAAAAACTCTCAAGCTCGGGATTCCCGGGACAGGTCGCTTTCCCTTTGACCGGGAACCGCAAAAACCTGGACCACTTCTGACACAAAATTGCGGAGAAACCTCCAATTAAGTCCCTGTCAAAAAGCTGGGTGGGCAGGAAAAGCCCACGGCTCAAACAGAAAAACTGAGGGACGCAAAGAGGAGAACAGTACAAAAAACACAAAAGATTAATACACGCACGGAGCAAAGCCGGGCAGACGACGACAGAAGACGCCGTGCTTCAGCCAGTATTGCAATTTTGTTTCAGACTCTTTTTTAGCTGATGGCTGATTGATAGTGGTGATCACTCATTTCGAAAAGGTGGAGAAATCGCTCACACCTTTCTTAACAAACTGTGGAGAAACTCTGGTGCTTTATATCCGTATGCAGTAATTAATGAATCTTGTGGGCCAAGAAATATTCTCAAGAGCAAGAGTATTTATAGTATGGAGCCAGCTCTCGAGGACCTAACCACATAACCAATATCATCATAATACAGTCTTATCTGCCTTAGGTATTTACAATGGCCGATAATCCTATTATTCAGGCGTTCAAAGCTCAGACGAATGGTGCTGCCGACGGTACCGGCGTTGTGATCTTGCTTGACCGTGCTAGAAAGCTTCTCGGTAACAATATCCCACCATTCATCACTGACTACACGCTGGGAATCCAGCAGTCAATCTTTGGAAGCTACCCAACGCATAAGGATGTCGCACCTTCAGCACTCTTCACTGCGATATTTGTCATCTTTATGTTTGCCCACCTGTACATTTTCTTCAGGAATTGGCAGCGTGGACACAAGTTTCTTCTCTCTTTACTTTTTTCCTTTTACTGTCTGATGAGATGGTTGGGTTTTGCAATGAGAATTCCTTGGGCGAAGGACATTTTCAAGTTGAAGGTTGGCATGGCGTCTTCTGTCTTTATCATTGTTCCTTCTGTTTGGCTGGCCTCGTTGAATCTGGTGTTGGCACAACGTATCTTTACGTTGCACCACCCATCCCTGGGCTCGCACAAGCTGTTTTGGGCTGCCATGATTGGAGTCTACCTGTTTGTTTCTGGTGTTGTCGTGATGGCTATCGTTGGTGCCGTGGTTCCATACCTCTACCTGCTGTCCCAGGACAGTTTCAACCAGTGTAAACATGCTGTCCAAGCTGCTGCCGTGCTTGCGGTCCTGTACAGTTTACTCGCCATGACTCTGACTCTAAGTTCGTTTGTTCTCAAGCCAACAGCCAAATCCCGGGATATTATAACGTACCAGCCATGGTGGATTGAGTCCTTTGAGCCGTTTTACTATGTTGAGAAGAATGCATGCCAAACTGCCGAGTCTTCCTTTAAGACTCGTGACCCTGGTTTGGCAAAGCGTGTTATTCGTGTGATTGCTTCGACCGACCACGAACACAAGCACCAGACGGTTGAACGTGTGCAATCTGTTGTCTCCAAGTCTGGTAAACTGGGTCATGGTGTGTCGCTGTTTATCATCTTCTTCACCACTGCCGTTCTTCTCTTGTCATCCATCTTTAGATGCGTCTCCACCTTTATTGGCGACACTTATGAGGATGAGAGCTGGATCTTCAAGCCTTCAGTCATGTATATCATGTTTGGTGCCTTGGAGACCATTGTCAATGTTGTGTATCTTGTTGGCCGTGTCGATCTCAGATTCTACAGACCTGACAAGTTGGGCGACATTGACTGTGTTCCAAGCGATGAGACTTTGAACGGTTCCAATCAAAACCTGGAGAAGCCTACTGTCACTGAGGATAACGGAAGACCACCTTCGCATGGATCTTCAGAAGAGGAAGTTTAGTGTAGTGTGTGTTCTTTTTTATTTTCCTTTTTATTTTCATTGTTGGTTTTTGGTACCTTTTATCCCTCCTGTTGTTGTTCCTTTTTTGAATATAGTTATAATCTCGTTTAATTTTACACTTGTGGCGAGTCGAGTCATCCAGCCAGCCAGCCGCATGTGCTTTTACTGTACTGTTGGGCAATTATTTTATCCATTATTGTATGTATACTTTTAATACAATATCATCTAACTACTTTTCCGCTGCCTGCATTAGCACTACACTGCACTGCACTGCCTTTGACATTAATTTTGAGGGTAGAGCTGGGCCTTGATATCACATGACCACCACACTCCCTTCCACCACCCACAGCTACGTTCCAT
Organism: Barnettozyma hawaiiensis; assembly: GCA_003706665.2. Taxonomy (NCBI): domain Eukaryota; kingdom Fungi; phylum Ascomycota; class Saccharomycetes; order Phaffomycetales; family Phaffomycetaceae; genus Barnettozyma; species Barnettozyma hawaiiensis. Next base: position 58,044 of record PPLY02000039.1, on the reverse strand, counting down.
TTGATGGTTTTGCGATGGTCGGTTGGTGCTTTTGATGTGGTGTTGCCGGCCGGTGTCCGGCCCGGCACTAGTTCGGGCCTCAACATCCAAAGACCTGGCTGAATGAAAATTAAGTTCAAGTTTGAACAACCCCGCCGCTCGCCGCTTGCCGCTCGCCGCGCGTGCCTAATCGGGGTTTGGTAGCACTTACCCTACCCAAAATATAGAGTAATCCTGAGTAATCCTAACCGGGGTAGCGGAGGACCCGGATGGAACAAACAACCTACCACATTGGTTGCTCTACAAAGGTTGTCTGATTATGAGGGGCAGTGGAAGTCGCAGTGGATAGTCGCAGTGCGGGAAGTGGCAGCGGTACGCACCACGAGTTGGTACCACAACGTGAGAGATTACCCCATTATCTCTCCGAGAATAATACTCCTAATCTCTGAAAGTGAGCTGTTGTTGTTGTTGTTGTTGATAAGGGCGGGGCGGGTGGTCGATCGATTGTGTCAATCAAATAAACAACAACCAGACCAAAAAAAAAAAGTTGGGTGCTTGTTTCTTTTTTTTTCCTTTTCTGGACGCTGACGCCTGGTTTTATTTTTGCGCGCGCGGATTTTTTTGCCAGAGAAAGGCCGCCCGCCAGAAGGCCAAAAAGAAAACCAGATTGATACCAAACAAAAGCAAAAGAGCTGGATGGAGACAGTATTTGTTGTTTGTTGTGAAGGGTTTGATCTGGTGGGTAGAGGAGGAAAAGACGATGACGGACCCCCACAGACACTAACGTAGTTGAAGTGGTCTCACTTTATTTGGCTTTGAGTTATGGTTTTATATCGTTTATGGTTTCTGTTTCTGTCAAATGCAGGGCTGTTCATTTTTCTGGTACAGCCACGCCAACGGCATCAAAAAACACAAGAAATCCTCACACGTCAGCGAATCAGCCAGCCAGAGAGGATTCGCCTGGCGCTGTTCAGAGGGGAGGACTGTCCAAGAGAAAAATAAAAAAAAAAAAGACTGATGGTGGCGCGGCCACCGCACGCACTCCCCCGCTTATCACGTTTAGTACTACCATTCTCCTCTAGCCGCTAACTCAACAAGCAGCCAGCGCAGCGCAGCCAGTTTTTTACATGTCACAAAAACCCGCCCGCCAAGTGGAAAGAACCGTTTTTTCTTTTTTTTTCTTTTTTTTTCTTTTCTTTTTTTCCCTCTGTGTGTGGTTTTTTTTTTTTTTTTTTTTATTTTGCCCTCTTTTTTTTCTCCAGTCACTATCAGTATCGGGGACCATCCATGTTCCCCCAGCTTATCATGAAATCAATGACTGATTCGGATGAATATGAACCCCATAAAAAACTTTTTTATTATTTTTTTTTTCCCCTGCAAGTTTAAAGTCAGACGCACATGATTATAAAAACCAACACCTTCCCGCATCGGTGTGGTATCATTTTTTGTTCTTTATTTCTCTTTCTCTTCTTCATCAGATCAGATCAGATCATCTTCAGATAAATGGTCTCCCCAAAGGTATCCCTTTCAAGGGAGGAAAAGACAGATTACATCGCATCCACAGTAGAGACTGGTGAGTCCTCCCAGGGCTACGTTGATGACGTTGGCTTGGAGCCAACCATCACCACTGGTAAGGCTTTACATCAGGGTCTTAAAGCCCGTCACATTCAACTGATCGCCATTGGTGGTACCATTGGTACCGGTTTGTTTATTGGCTCTGGTGCCACCTTGGCCAAGGTTGGGCCGGCACCTCTGTTCATGGGTTACCTAATTCTGGCCACCGTTATCTACAACGTTATGAACCAGGTTGGAGAGATGGTGTGCTACATGCCCCAGAAAGGTGGTGCCATTTCTGATTTGGTTAGATTCTACGTTGACGAGTCCCTTTCCTTTGCCACTGGTTGGATTTACTACTACACTTTTGTCATTTTGGTCTGCACGGAGATTACCGCCACGGCCATTATCGTGAAGTACTGGACTGATAAAGTACCGATTGCTGTCTGGATTATTATTTTCATGGTTCTGCTGATTGGCTTGAACTTTATGGCTGTTAAGTACTATGGTGAGGTTGAGTTCTGGTTCGCCTCCATCAAGGTTATCTGTATTCTTGGTTTGTTGATCCTTGGTGCTGTGATCTTCTTTGGCGGTGGGCCAAACCAGACAGGCATCCTCGGTTTCCACTACTGGAAAAACCCAGGCGCTTTCAACCCAGATCACCTGGGTGTTGGCGGAAGCACTGGTCGCTTCCTGGACGTTTGGACCGCCATTATCAAGTCTGGTTTCGCCTTCATTGTTGGTCCAGAGCTGGTTGCTGTTACCGCTGGTGAGACTCAGAACCCAAGAAGAAACTTGTCCAAGGCGGCCAGAAGATTTATCTGGAGACTGATGTTCTTTTACGTCTTTGGCTCCCTGGTCATTGGTATCATGGTTCCATTTAACTCGCCCCAGCTCGGCTCATCCGACGACGCTGGCGCCTCTCCTTTCGTCATTGGTATCCAGAACGTTGGTATCCAGGGCTTGAACCACGTGATCAACGCTGCCGTTTTGACCTCGGCCCTGTCTGCTGGTAACTCGTTCTTCTTTGCCTCATCTCGTTTCCTGTACAACATGGCTGAAGATGGCGATGCGCCAAAGATCTTTAAGAAGACAACCAAGAACGGTGTTCCATACGTTGCCGCCGCATTGACCTCTCTCATTTGCACCTTGTCCTTTTTGAATGTCTCTTCATCCTCCGCGGACGTGTTTCAATGGTTCTCTAACCTTTGTACCATTTCCGGTTTCATTGGCTGGATCATTATTGGTTTGACTTATATGCGCTGGAGAAGAGCCATGGAGTACAACGACCTGATGGGAAGACGTCCGTTCAAGACTCCTTTCCAGCCATATGGTGTCTACTACTCTGTTGGATTCTTGACCCTCATCACCATCACTAACGGTTACGAGGTTTTCTTCCACTTTGACGCTGGTGATTTCATTGCTGCATACATCACCTTGCCAATTTTCTTTGTATTGTACTTTGGCCACAAGGCTTGGACCAAGAACTGGAAATGGGCCTACCCACTGGAAGAGGTTGATGTCATTTCTGGTTTGGAGGAGGCTGAGAACGCTGAGATTCTTGATAGAGAAAAGTACAAGCCAGCCACTGGTTCATGGAATAAGTTTGTTGATTGGTTGTTATAAGAGTTGAACTCTGATGATGATTGATGATGACGACGTTTTCAAGCCTTTTTATTCGTGTTGACTAGACTTTGTGAGTTTATACGTTTGTTTTGAGTTTATGATATTGTTACTAGATAAAATAATCAAGTAGTTGGGCCTGCATCCATCGAAAGTCGAACCGCCGTCAATAATCGTTTCAAAACAATATTCCGACCTGTTTGGCAGTTCGAGCACGTGACTTGAACTTCCGGCTTGGAAGAAAAAATTAATTCCAGTTTTTTTTTTTTTTTTTCTTTCTCGATTATTCCACAAGAAACTCCGAAGCCTTTCTCTCAACTTTTTACAGTACAGCAGCAGCAGCTCTCTCATTCAACGTTTCCCACTTCTTCTCGTTAATATTCGAAACAGTGTATAATCATGGTGAAGGAAACAAAATTCTACGAATTGTTGAACGTCTCTCCAACGGCGTCCGATGCTGAGATCAAGAAGGGTTATAGAAAGGCTGCGTTGAAGTATCACCCTGACAAGAACCCAACTGAGGAAGGCGCTGAGAAGTTCAAGGAGATCTCCACTGCTTACGAGATTCTCGCCGATTCACAGAAGAGAGCCCTCTACGACCAATATGGTGAAGAGGGTTTGAGTGCCGGAGGCCCAGGTGGTATGGGTGGTGGTTTTGGTGGCGACGATATCTTTTCGCAGTTCTTTGGTGGTGGTGGTGCCTTTGGAGGCATGGGCGGTGGAGCTCAAAGAGGTCCAAAGCGTGGTAAAGATATTCAACACTCTATCAGTGCCACTTTGGAGGAGTTGTACAAGGGCCGTACTGCCAAGTTGGCGTTGAACAAGACTGTCCTTTGTAAGGGATGCGAAGGCAGAGGTGGTAAGGCCGGTGCTGTTAAGAAATGTTCCTCTTGTAATGGTCAAGGTGTGAAGTTTGTCACTAGACAAATGGGTCCAATGATCCAGAGATTCCAGCAGGAGTGTGATGTGTGTCATGGTTCTGGTGATATCATTGATCCAAAGGACAGATGCACCACCTGCCACGGTAAAAAAGTGTCAAGTGAGAGAAAGATACTGCAAGTCCACATTGATCCAGGTATGAAGGATGGCCAGAGAATTGTGTTCAAGGGCGAGGCTGACCAGCAGCCTGACGTGGTCACTGGAGATGTCGTCTTCATCGTTGAAGAGAAGCCACACCATCTGTTTAAGAGACAAGGCGATGACTTGATCCATGAGGCTGAGATTGATCTATTAACTGCCTTGGCTGGTGGTAGTTTCCACATCAAGCATGTTAATGGCGAGTTCTTGAAGGTTGTCATTCTGCCAGGTGAGGTTGTCTCCCCAGGATCCATTAAGGTGGTGGAAAACAAGGGTATGCCAATTTACAAGCTTGGTGGCTCCGGTAACTTGATTATCAAGTTCAGTATCAAGTTCCCATCACCAAACTTCACTGATGAGGACACTTTGAAGAAGTTGGAGGCCATCTTGCCACCAAGAAGAACTGAGAACATTCCAAAGGGATCTGAAACCGAGGAGGTCTTCATGGTTGACTTTGATGAGCACAAGCACCAGCCAAGAAGAAGAAACCAACATTACGATGACGACTCTGACGGAGAGGGTCAAGGCGGCCAAGGTGTCCAGTGTGCTTCTCAGTAAAGTCCTTCTACCTTTACTAAATATTCCTTTGCTTCGTTCGTTAGAGTTTTTTTTCTTCTCCTTCTTGCTGTTTTGAAACATTTAATTTGGAGTTTGTTCTTCTGGTGATACCTGTACAATAGATTATACATCTCTCTCTAAGATCAAGCCACTCTTTGTGTGTTAATACTGTACTGCAAGTGGTCGAGAAAAAAATGCAAAGTGCGTTGTATAGTTTAGTATTCTCTTTATATATTAACGAATGAATGCGAAAATCTAATGCTGGAAAACCCCCATGAAACTAAATCATCACCACCACTATCGTGATCATCTCTTTGGCGGATTGTTCGGTGTGGTGATCAAAAAGCTCACATCACTTTTACCCTTGGCCCTCGTTGCAGACGTAGGGTTGCTATGTTGTGAGTTATCGTCGCTCTGCGGTGGACGAATCGTGATTGGTGGTTGTTGAGGAAGTGGAAGTGGAAGCGATTGTGGTTGTGGTTGTGGCGGCCCACTTGGCTGAAGTGGATGAGAACCACCAGATGGTTGTGGAGGAGGAAATCGAAACATTGGAGGACCCCCCTGCTGTCCTTGCTGGTAAGTCGATTGAGGATGTGTGGCGCTATGTTTACGAGGGGGTACTCTTGGCGCAGTTGGGGATAGCGGCCCCATTGGTTGACCGTGCAGTTGTTGTTGTTGTTGTTGTTGTTGTGGTGGTGGTGGTGGTGGAGGTGGGAATTGATACGGACGATGGCCTTGCGGGGAGCGGTGCTGTTGATGTACAGGAGGAATTGGACGGTCACGAGGTGGATAAACATAAGGTGATCTCAAGAACTGTTGGTTCTGTTGACGATTGTTAGATTCGTACACAGATCTCAGTTGAGAGACACTGGCCTCTGACTGGTTTCTTCTGTGATTGATGTGGTTGAGTCTGGTGTTGGTATTGACATTGGTATTATTATGTCTTGGTTCGTTCGCATCACTAATCTTTCTCTTTCTGTCTTCGACTCTGTTTGGTGTTGTTGGCACTTGGGTCCCACTTAGTGATGAATTGGCAGTGGCGCCAGCGCTACTGCCAGTGCCTGTCTCACCTATATCTGAATTGCCAGGTTTCTGCCAATGATGGAATTCAAACTTTTGGGAATGTTGTTGTTGTTGAGGAACCTGTACTTTGAATACAGAATTCGATGCCTTGGATTTCTCTGGGGATTTGGGCCCTCCTCTCTCAGCATCAAGCAGCCTATCTCTTACTTCTCCTGATGCAAACATCCCTGGAATCAAATTCGGAGGGATTTGGGAATCGACTGCAAACTTGAGCAATTGAATTGTTTGGTTCACTGTATCAAGCCGTAACTGTTCCCTCTTTGTCTTCTCCATTTCAGTCCTGAGCCCAATAGTTGAGTACAACACCTGCTCTGATTGTGACCATTGATCGAGTGAAACACCCAAAAGCTCCTCTATTGACAAGTTCCCTGGCCTTGTCTGAGCAGGGGTCAATCCTTGTTCCTGTGTTGGTCTCTTATTCTTTTCCGCAGAGGCAGCAGAGGCAGCAGGGGTAGCAGTGGTAGTCTTTGTGCCGGGGTCAGATTTCAACGTATCATGTATTGAGCTGGGACCCGTTTCTGCGCTGCTACCTCGCAATATACTGGAGCCTTCTTTATATGAGCAGCTCTCTTCCGTGGGACCAGAAGTGATGGTTGGGTTTGTTATTGTTGATAGGTCAAATGACTTGTGGCGCTTATGGGATCTTCGATCTTCTTCTTGTTGTTGTTCTTCTTCTTCAACCTCTTCACCACCCCCATTTTCTTCACCCTGTGCATATCGGGCAGCGTCTTGCGGCAAATCATTTTTAGATCCTTCTGTATTTTGAGGAACCGGATTCTCTGTGGATTCATGATGGATTAAGAGCTCTGATGGCTGTTGATGGAGCGGCACCGCTGCCATTGTTTTTGTAGGTGTAATGCCCAAATGTGAAATGTTGAACAGACAGACAAACAAACAGAAACAAGAAGAAAAAAACACACAAAAAACACACTGTATCGTGAGGGGCGATTCAGAAACTGAAGGAATGGACGATTAGTATGATGGAACTGATATCACCATGAAAAGAATTCTTTTCTTGCTTTTGTTAAAATGTTTTTTTTTCTTTATTTTTTAATCCGTTTAGAGTTGACACAAACCGTCCTTCTTGTTTGCTGTAAGGAAAACTTATCAGCGGCTAACAAATGGGCCACACTTCAACAAAAAAGCAGACAATTACTTCTTAAAATGAATGGAAACAAACCGCCCTTCCTCCTTGTTTGCCTAGTGCAAATATACAAATACCAAAACCAAAAAAAAGAGGTTATCCTCCAAAAATGAAATGTTGGGGGAGTGGTGCGAGCGCTTAGATGGATCCCAAAAATAGATTTGATGGATGGTACCTGTCTTCTTAGAGATAGTAGTAGTGGGTGTTAGTGTAATGGCAATGAAAGGGAGAGAAGAAGTGGGATAGGTTGGTTGCTTTGTATAGTGGGCCAACAGCTTAAAGTTTTCTAGATTGACACGACTACCTTTTTTCTTTATTTTTTTCTTTATAAAAGGCCTGGTGGGGTCCAATGAAATTTTGGTTTTGTGTTTTTTCTTAACGATGACGTTATCTTTATTTTTTCTAGATTCTAGATTCAATATTGGAGACTAACCATGGCAACACTTTTAAGCTAATACACCACCACTACACAATCAATGACTACAAGAAACATAAAATAAAGAAAAAAAAAGGCTATAAGATAGATAAAATACAGAGCCAATATAATATAAAATAACACCAAAAAAAACAAAATAAAAGACTATAAAAAGTGACACAAACAATCTAAGAAGGGGTAAACAATAAAGAATACAGGTATAAAATAAAAAGGATAGGAAAGGATGGAAAGAAAGAAAGATAAATGATTCAATCTAAAAAAAAAGAAGCAAGCAAGCAAGTAGTAGTTCATTTGAGCAAATGTAGTCTAGTACAAGACAAACTTGGCCTTACCACTGGAAACAGCGACAGTACAACCGTCCTGACCGTTACCATTGTAGACACCGTTCTCGTACTTGCATTCACCGTTGACATTGGAGTTACTGTCATAGGCAACAATTTTGACGTTGTAGTTCATGCCATTTCTGTTGTTTGGGTTTGGAATCAAGGATAGGTAGGAGATACCACCAGTCTCACCGGCACCAAAGTTCATTGGGGCCCAGTTACCAAAGTCATCACCGTAGGTACCCCAAACACAACCTTGCTCAACAGACAAACCAGCATTGTTAACATAATATTGAGCAGAGGTCTTCTTTCCTTGCCAGACATAGTAAGAGTCTTGGTGAACAACAGTCAATGGCAATTCACCACCTGGCTGGACGTAGGTTGGGATAACCATGTTCTCAGTACCTGGGTAGTCAGTTCTGCAGATAGCGGCAGCCTGACCAATTTCAGACACAACAACAGCACTGTCAACACCCCACTCACACAAGTAGTTGCTGTTTCTAGTTCTGTGAAGCTTACCACCCTTACATTGCAAACCACCAACAGAAACACCGTTAGCTGGTTGCGACTCTGGCCATTGGGTTTTGGACATACCTGGCTGGCAAGAGTAGGAACAGTAAGCACCTTCGGTACAAGATCCACCAGTGGAGGTGTCACCTGGATGGTAGATACCTGCATAACCACCAAAACCCAAGTATTTTAAGGCAATAACACCCTGACCAACTAAGGAATCAAAGTCTTGACAGTCAATGACACCATCTTGGAACTCTTCATATGGACCAGAGTAGTTTGGCAAGTCACCATAGTAGCCGTTGGACTGGGTGTTTGGCTTTGGCTTTGGCTTAGAAGCAGATGAGGTGGCAGCAGCTGTAGGAGAGGATGTAGTATCGGCGACAGCAGTGGTAGTAGTCACATCCTCAACATCAGTGGACTCTGAGTCAGTGGTTTGAGTGTTAACCTTAGACTGAGCATCAGAGGTAGGAGAGGTAAGGGTAGTAGTCTCTCTTGTTTGAGTCTCTTGCTTGGATGGTTGCAGCAAGGTGGTAGTTGCCTGAGAGGTTGGTGGTGGGTTAATTGCAGAACCTTGAGCATTGACCGTGACAGTCGAGTAAATGTACTCAACGGCAACAGCTCTCTTGTGTTGATGATGGCCATGTCTAGTGGTAGTACAGTCCTCAGCATTAGCATCGGAAGCAGTCACTGAACCCATCATGTAGGCCGCATAGGCAGCGATCAAAGGAATGGAGAATTTCATAGTTCAACTGCTTCAGAAGGTTAGTAATTAAACTCAATCAACTGGCTGCTTGTGAATAAGCATTGATTCAGATGTGTAGATTCTCCCAATTTTTTTTCTATTTCCCTATGGTAGATTGAGTTGAAAGGTTTCTGATCTGGATATTTTTGGAAATCTCACTTGAAACATAAACAGACACGGTGATTTTTTTGTCTTCTTTTGGATCGTTGGCCCCCTTTTCTCAACAGACAGGGGGACCAACCAGATTCAAAAAGAACACAGACACACATACAAAAGGCCAGTAAGTAATGGATCGGGGTCTTCAAAAGAGCAACGCCATCAGTACAACGGCTTTCACTACTAATTCAATTCACAGTCTCAACTTTCTTCTGCACCCCTTTTTTCCCTCCTAATTTCAGAATCAAAACCTTTGACGGCGGACGAAACGCGTGGAAATTTGAGTCGAGTTGTCCGGAACTCGTGCAAAAAAAGAAAAGTTACTTTTCGCCACTTGTCGGGTGATTTTCGCCATTTCATGCGTCATTTTGCATAAAAGGACGAGACAAATTCACTCAAACAAGAAAAGACCAAACAATTTCGTCCGCCGAACTTTTTAGGGACAACTCTCGTCTAAAGGACAAAAAAAAGGACAGGTGGTGGCCAACCCCCGCGGCTATAAGAAAATTGAAGCACAAACAAAACAAGGCACTTATGACAAAAACAACAAAGAACAAGTATGGAAATGTGCTAACTTGGTCATGATCCATGGTGAAGTGATGGAAGTGCTGTAGAGGGTGAGGTGTGTTGGGTGTTGTGGCGCAGAAGAAGACGAAGAAGAAGAAGAAGAAGAAGGCATATGTGAGTGTGTGTGGGGACGGTTTCAGAAGGGAATAAATATCGGTATCGAAAGGAATCAAAAGAACAGACTGTATCAGTGTTTAATATAGCAGGGGGATACTTACGTTATTTTCTTTTCAAGTAAAATGAATGGAAATATAGGCTTTGTTTGTTGTTGTCCTTGTAGAAGTTTGTTTAGAAGAAGATTGCAGAATCGGAACACCAGGCTTGATCTCAAAATTGAAAAGGAGTGTATGAAGTTGGATATGAGTAGCGATGTTCAAGGAGTGTGTTGCAAAAGCGAGCGGTCTTCTTGGAGTCACTAACAAGTTTGTTATCTGTGTTTCGTTGTTCTGAGCTGAGCCAAAAAACCAAAAAAAAAAAAGAGAGAGAGAGGAGAAAACTTGATCCTTTTTTATTATTTTTTTCTCCCCTCTGATATCAACAAATCGCGATTCCTCCAGCAACGGCTGGTTGTTAATATGGTAGGGGCAACAAGACTGCTGGCACTAAAAAAAATGGCAGCAGCACTGGCTGGAAATTTGTTTTGGATATGTGTCATATGGACTCTCTCCGCATCGCTGGTTCAGAATTGTTACACTTACTTTGGTTAATCATTACAATAGAAAACATCGCTATTACAATATGAAAAGAAGAGAACAAAACGCACTAGCACCACTGTTCATTCAAGGTGCAAATCAACACTTGATCTCTCCCTTTGGGCCTTGAAGATGGGAGAGAGCTTAAACTTCATGGTCAAAAAGGCTTCAACAAGCCAGCCAGGTAAAAACTGGGCGGCTGTACCCAGGATGGTTGCATAGGAACCTCTGTAGACATCGATTGGATCACTGGTGCTCAAAATATCACTTACAACCTTGGTAGCATAGAGCTCTGTGCTCATTGGTTTGTTTCTGACAGCCATGCGTTTACGGTCTTCGAACGCGCTTAGTGCTTCAGGAATGTCAAAGAGCGAGCCCTTTGGAATTGGTCTGGTGTCTGCAATGTTGGTGTGAACTCCGCCAGTGACAACGTTGATCACCCGGACCCCATAGCCTTGTAGCTCTAAATGCAAAACACGAGCGTATTGGTGGATAGCCGCCTTGGTAGCACAATACACAGACGAGAATGGGAATGGGACAACACCAGCAAGGGAACCAGTGAACAGGATTGTTCCTTTGGCGTTAATCACGAGCTGGATAAGCTCCCTCGTGAGTCTTATTGGACCATTGACATTGACTTCAAAACACTGGCTGACTTGATCGTCAGTGACATCAATGGCAGGCAACGTGCACGACTGACCAGCATTGTTGTAGAGGATATCCAACTTGCCATCTTTGAGTTCTTCAAAGAGGAGTTTCTTGATCTCCTGGACACTTTCTGGAGAGCTCACGTCTAACTGTATAGGAATGACGCCAAACTCCTTCAATGGTTCCATTGGTTGCAATCTTCTCGCTGCTGCATACACCTTGTATCCCTTAGAGGCGAGCTTTTTGGAGACGGCAAAGCCAATACCAGAAGATCCACCAGTTATAAGAGCAGTTTTCTGACGTTCAGACATTGTCAATTGAGTGAAGAAGAATCAATGTTTAACAATTGATTGCTCTCCCTTCTTTTAAAGGAGGAAAGTTGGGGAAACAGCTCTTTTTTTTTGCCTTCTTCTCCCGAAGCTCGGTAGAAAAGAGAGAAAAAAATAGTTGGTATTTGAGAAGTGCAGAAGAGACCAACACAACTTTTTAAGCGTCGATTGTAAATGCTGACACGCAGACTCTCGTCTACGCTGTCAACGAACCATGTGCTTTCTAAGCGCATTCGTCCCCATGAAATTCCCAAGCTCACATCACACCAACTTCTCCAGGATCTTGGCTTTATCCATCAACCACATTCTGGCCTGGTCCATTGGTTGCCTCTTGGGTTGAAAGTTTTGAACAAAGTGAAGGATATCATACATAGACGCATGCGTGAGATTGACGGTGAGGAGTTTGAGCTCAGTTCTTTGTCCGGTGCAAAACTTTGGCAGACGACTGGTCGCTGGGAGAACAAGGAGCTGTTTAAACTGAAGGTGAATAATTTGAAGAAGGAGGATTTCTGCCTGACACCAACACACGAAGAAGAAATCACAAATTTGATTGGCCAGTGTGGTGTCATTAACTATAAACAGTTGCCACTTTTGACTTATCAGATATCGAGGAAGTACAGGTTTGAAAAGAGACCCCGTTTTGGACTTCTTCGTGGACGCGAGTTCTTGATGAAGGATGCGTACTCGTTTGATCACACATATGAAGACGCCATGGTGACATATAACAAAGTAAACGATGCATACTACAAGGTCTTTCAAGATTTCAAAATTCCCTTTGAGAGGGCCAAAGCAGATTCTGGTGATATTGGTGGTGATTTGAGTCAAGAATGGCATTTTGTTCATGAAATTGGTGAGGATGTCTTGTTCAAATGCGACAAGTGCTCCCTTGTTGCAAACATTGAAAAGGCGATTTCACTACCGAGAGAGGATGAGCCTAGTGCCAAGAGTGCCAAAGTGAAGTACTTTTTAACCGGAGACAATGAGACTCTTGTTGCTGCATATTTTCCCTCTGATAGAACCCTTATCCCAGGTTTCATAAGGGAACAAGTTGAAGGGGATGAAGAAGACCTATCACATTCTGAGCGAATTGACTTTGCTCAATCTCAGGTGCTCACTAATGATGAGATTATTGCCAAGTTTACAGGAGAGGATGAAGCAGCTGAGCTCATTCTCAAGAGGATTATTCGGATCATGGATGTCAGAATAGACAATGAAACAAACCTGCCGGATTTTCCACTCAAAACCTTCCAGAAGAATAACTTCTCCATGATTAATGATATCTCCATCATTGAGGCTCAGCCAAACGAGATTTGCAACTCGTGTGAAGAGGGGACTTTGCACGCTGTCAACTCCATTGAAGTCGGACACACTTTCTACTTGGGCAAGAGATACTCCGCGCCACTGAAGGCCCAGTACATTGCTCCTCATAACAAGCTGGAAACCTACGAGATGGGATGTTATGGTATCGGCGTTACCAGAATCGTTGGAGCCATTGCTGAGATTGCAAGAGATAGCGATGGTTTGATTTGGCCGGCTTCAATTGCACCGTACAACGTTGCTCTCGTGAACAGTAATGACAAGAACACAACTGACCACGATGAAATCCTTTCCACTTTGAAGAACAGCGGATTGGAATGTATGACCGATTCCAGATCCAAGCTTGGGTTTGGGGCTAAGATGCAGTTTGCAAAGATGGTGGGTGTCCCACTAGTGGCTATCATTGGTAAGAGTTACCCATTGGTGGAATTGGAGGTTCGTGGGAAAAGATGGGAAGGTACTAAAAAGTTCAAAAAGGATATGAGTGAACATGCTGAAGAGTACCAGTGGAGCATGGAAATCAAGAAAGGGGCTGTTGAAACACATTTAGTGCATAAGGACTATGTTTCCAGTGTTGTCAAGTCCTTACTGAAAGACTTGTAACTAAAAAACAAAAATAGAGATATATACCAGATACAGTTTTTTATTCATGGTGGTAGTCTCTCGAACATTTGGAGTAAATAATCCATATAGAACCATCTTCAAAAACCTCAAGAAGACGTCCTACACACCAGTGAACATCGCACGGACCAAGCTATGCTTCTTCAAACCATTTCGTGCATTCAATCAAAAAAAAAAAAATCACACTATTTAAGAACCAGTCTCTTTCTTCTAAGAGAACACCTTACCGGTGATCTTAGCAAACACATGTAGAACAATGACACTGAAGATAAAGACGACGGCAAGGAAAAGTACCACCAACGGGTCAACTCTTAGACCTTGGGCTTCATCAGTGTATAGCTTCAGGAGAGATGATGTAGAGCCACCAAAGCCAGCAGAACGGGTGGATGTTGGTGTCTGCTGAGCAGCATTGGCCTTAGCTTTAGCGTTATTACGACGCTTGAGATCAGTTCTTTGACCACCTGGAGCTGCAGAAGACATCTTTGGAACGGGATGGTGTTGTGGTTGTTTGTTGTTGGTTAAAATTTACTGGAAACTTTGTCGATTTTTCTTTAAACTGACACGAAGTCAGGTTCGGTTTAGGTAAGGTGTACAATGCCTAAATACGGGAATTTCCCATAATAGGGTGGTTTTCAAAATTTTGTGTTCATAACCATTTCCCTTTAAAGAATATTTCCCAAACCAGACATTTCCTTTCTAATTATTCTTTCATTTTTTTTCTTTTTCCTTAATTTTTCTTTTCTGACCTTGTCTGAGTTTTTATTCGCTTTCAGAATTTTTTTTTGTGTGTGTTGTTGAAAATTTTCTCCCAAAAATTGAAATTCACAAATAGAAGGAAGGAAAAAAAAAAAAAAAAAATTAAAAAACACAACACAAACACAAACACAAACACAAACAAAACACCAGCGAAACCCAACAAAACCATCCTCAGGATTTTCAACCGACTGGCAATTCAGCTCTCAGATAAAGCATGGATCTAAGACAGTTCACGACCACGCCAAACAATTTTGAGGACCAGAGACGCACCTCTGTGTCTTCAACAGCGTCTGGGTATGCGTCGTCCCAGTATGGTGGTGGCGGTGGCGGTGGCGGCAGCGGCGGCAATGGAGGTGTTTCCAACAACACGCCTTCGAGTGTTAGAATCACCCAGTCTCGCTACTTTGGTCAGGCTGGTGGTGGTCCTCCACCACTGGGTTTCCAAGGCGCCAATCCTTCAATTGGCCACGGAAATTGGATGCATCAGGGAGCGCTGAATGTGGCTCCATGGATTGAACAGCAACAAGAGGTGTCTAAGGGGAGCACCGGACTTGAGAATCAGAATTTTGTCAATTCATATGGGCAAAATTTGAATGCCAACTTGAACTCCAACTTTCAGGCTACTAGTTCAGGTGTTGTTCCTACCTTGAATGGTGCTGCATTAGCCTCTAGCCAATCGATCCAGGCCACCTACGACTCACGTTCTACCAGGGCTTCTCCTTCTTTGTCTGGTGGAGAGAAGAGAATTCTTTCCAACAAGACCATTGATGACACCCTAGCTAAGGAGGACTTGAAGCCGAACGATAACGATTCCACGAACATTATTAATAACGACGATTCTAACGATGCACTTGAGGAACACGACCCGCAGAATGAGGATGACCAAGGTGATGATGATGACTTGGATCTGGATGACGATGAGCTGATTCCAACTGCCATCGTTATCAAGAACATCCCATTCGCTATCAAGAAGGAGCAACTCCTTGATGTGATGACGAAGTTAAACCTCCCATTGCCTTATGCATTCAACTACCACTTTGACAATGGTGTCTTTAGAGGTTTGGCTTTTGCCAATTTTACCTCGACTGACGAGACAACTGCTGTCGTGACCCAGTTGAATGGCAGGGAGATTGGTGGTAGAAAGTTGAGAGTTGAGTACAAGAAGATGCTACCACTGGCTGAACGGGAGCGCATTGAGCGTGAGAAGAGAGAAAAGAGAGGTCAATTGGAGGAGCAACATCGTTCCACCTCAAGTGCATCTTTGGCTTCAATGATTTCTGTTGCCAGCGCTCCTGCTAGTGTGGTTGCTGCAGCCCAGGCAGCAGCAGCTCAAACTGTCAATCCACAAGTTGTTGGCAATAGCATCATCCATCCACCACAGCATCACCCAATGGTTAAGCAAACCACTGGTCAACAGCAACAGCAACAGCAACCACAACAGCCACAACAACAACCACAACAACAATCTGAGCGGTTTTACGCTCCTATCCCATTTGTGAACAATCTTCCAATCCAACCTCAACAGATTGATTTCAATGACTCTGAGACTTTGGAATACTACAGCCAATTGTTGTTCTTTAGAGATGACAGGGAGCGTATTTACAGTGAAATTGCATACCCAGCCTCGTTGACTAACAGCCACAAGAGAATCATTTCTATTTTGACTGGCTGGTTGGGACTGATTGAGACTGATGATGGTACGTTGATTGTGATCAAGAGAAGATCACTATTACATGATCCATCCCCGATCTTGAGATCGCAGTCACACTCCACCCTGCCATTGTTGCAGTCTCAAATATATAACAGTGGCCAGCAGCAACCACAACAACCTCAGTTGACTGGTGGGCAAATGTCGTCGTCTGGTGGCGCTGGTCCACCACACCACATGAACCTATCTCAACCACAACTCCCACCACAACACCACCACCACCACCACCAACAACAACAGCAGCAACAACAACAGCAGCAACAGCAACAGCCACAATCATCGCAAAGATTTAGAAACACACCGCAGAATATGTCACTACCACAATCACCTGCTCAACAGCACTCTACAAATCCAAGAATTCCACCAAACTTTTCGCTAAGTGGTGGTCAACAGGCTTTGAGTTCCGCTGCAATTTTAAGAAACAATCCAACCCCTACTAGAATCAGCTCTAATAACGGCTTCCAGCCACCTTCAGCAACATCCCAGCCAGGAACACCTGCGTTTGAGACTTTTTCAAGGTTCAATCTGACCTCTGGTATGCCTCCGCAATCTCAGCAGCCTTTGCAACCTCAGGTATCTGGTGGATTGAATCAGCAGCAACCCCAACAACATCAGTCCACTTCCCCGTTCCCTCAGCAATCCCAGTTGGCAACACACTCTCAACAGGGATCCTGGGAGAATTCTGAGGCCGAGATGAGTGACGGAATCAATTCGTTGAACTTGGGTTTGGATAACGGATCCAGTATCTGGGGTCCTAGAGCATAGGCTTTTCCCTTATTATCTTGATATTTTTTTTTGGGTTTGGGTTGACAGCAGCTGTGAATGGTTGTTGTTGTTGGTTGTGTGCTGCTGTTATGAATTTCAACGATACCAAATGATGATGAAATTATGATAATGAGATAATATACTCAAAACAAAGAAGAAGTTATGATAAGAGATATACCAGAAAAACAAAACAAAACAAAACAAAAGAACAAACAAACAAACAACAAGTAAAGATATAGATTTTTATTTATAGGTGAGGAAAGAGATTAATTTTAATTTGAAACAGAGAGATGAGAAATGATTACTACTATTACTACTACTACACTTTTGAGATTATAGAGAAAGAGAAACAACAGATATTTCATCAACTGAATGGCGATAATGATGGTTATGATGATGACGATGATGATGATTATAAAAAAAACAAGCAAACAAACAAGAAAGAAAACGAACGAAGGTTGATGGAATGATGTATCTGTGTTTCTGTGTCAGTTTCTCTATGTATTTCCTCCTCTTTACAACGCCCTTTTTTTGTCTTTTTCCCTTTTGTTGTTGTTGCCAGTCTCTTTCTATGTATAGTCTAATGAACTATTTCTTTATGTCCGCTACAATACAAACAATAAAAGTATGGATCTATTTATATAACTTTGGAGATTACGTCTGCGTTCTTTGCTTTTTATTTCCCTTCTTGCAAGAAAAGAATGGGCGTTGTGGTTGCTAATAGCAAGCAATTTTTTTTAACTCCACCCACCTCTCAGGTACTTAAATCGCAATGAATCACACAGATATATATACTCCGTCTAGCACACACACACACACGATAGGAATTACCATTGATTTATTGACAAATGTTGAGAAGTATTTTGCTAAAGCGTTCGCCAATATATGCTGCTACTGGTGTTGGTGGCGGCAGAAGCAGCAGCTGCTCGAGCCTGTTGTTATTTCGTCGTGGGTACTCTATCATTGGATCTGCCAAAGAGAAGCTCGAGGAACTGAACAAGAAGATTGGGGAGGCTGCTGCTTCAGGGATCGAGCAAGCGGAGCACGTTGCAGAGAATGTTGCAGAAAAGACCCATATTGTGAAAGAGCGTGCGGAAGAAGAGGCACAGCAGGCTAAGGAGTCGGACGTGGTTGAGAAGGGCAAGCAGACGGTGCGTGATGTGAAGAAGGGCGCTGAAGATTTGAAGAAGGATGTCAAAGACGCTGTTGAAAAGGCTGGAAAGTCCTTTGATTGAGATGTAATGTTTTATCAAATTTAAAGCATTAATCGTTCATTAGTAAATAGTAGTTTGTCCGCTTCTTGATGTTATTTTTTTTTCTTCTTTTTAAGTATATGCTTGTATTGTGCTTGCAAAAAGATTTCGTTAATATTCATGTCAAAAGTTCGTTTTGTTCATTAACCAGAGAGTTCAGAGAACCAACTGTGCTCTTTACAATGGGTTCTATTCTGATGTTTGATGTGTTGTAGGTGACAAAGTCCTCATCATCAGAAGAGTCAGCCATTGGATCATCGACGACGGATTGACTCAGGGATCCATATCTCGGTCTCATCAACAACCCAGCAATCATACTGTTCTTGCGATCACTCGGCACATTTACCGGTCTCCCAACTGTGATTGAGTTTTTTCTCTGTGCATAGTAACGCTCCTGGAATGTTGGTGGAGCAGTTGTAAAGTATGGTGGGGTGATGATGGAGAAGGATTTAGATCTCTTGGAGAACGAGCGTGAGCGTGTTCTTGCTGATGTCGATAGCACCGCTGGTATTTGAATAGACGAGTTTGACGAGGAAGACAGAGATCTGCTTGATTTCTTTGAGGCGGAGCCGGCCATATGCTGGTGCTGGTGCTGAGGGGTATAACGTTGATGCAACTTTACTGGGGATGGGTCAATGACTGATGTGGATCTGGAGTGTCTCTCTAGTTGGTTGATTCTGTAGTTGATATCCATCTCCGAACGGCGTGGCAGTAGGATGCTGAGTTCAGCAAAGGTCAACTGCCTCTCTTTTCTAGCCATAATGAGCTCGTCTTCTTCACGCGTCCAGCCAGATATCAATGCTGGTGGTGGTGGTGCCGCCGTTGTGTCATCGTCGTCCTCATAATCGTCCTCATCATCATCGTCAGAGTCGTCGACTGAAGAGCTCGATGAGTAGGTCGCTATATCAGTTGGCTCAATCTTGGACGAGTTTCTTCTCTTGATCACACCATGAGCCGCCGCCGCCGCCGCCGCCGCATTGGTAGTAGCGGCAGTCTTGCTGCCGCCGGGCGCAGAAAAGCTGAATCTGTTGTTGATAACACCAGCGGTGGATTCACCAGAAGCAGTCTTCTTCTTGTGATGGGTGGTGATTGGCGGCAAACTCTGGAATTTGGTGTACGCTGCTGCTGCCGCCGCCGCCATCACCGGCGGATCAGGACTTGTCGACGGCGAGACACTCTTCATGGAGACAAGCCCCGGAGTAGTGACGCTCCCAGAGTCACTGCTGTTCGATTTCTCTGAGGCTTTAGTGGTATCCTTATCAGAGTTATTGCTCTTGAGAGCGCCTGAGCGAAGTCGTCTCCAACGAAATTGGCACGCGTTTGGCGTTCTGTGGGAGAAATGGGACGCAATCTCCTTCCAGCCTAGTTTCTGCTCCTCCTTGAGATGGCGGAGGAGAAGATCATCCTGGGGGTCCCATGAAGAAGGTGTACGCGAAAAGATTCTCGTCGTGATGTTCTTAGAGTCCGTCGTCGTTGCCGTTGCCGGTGCCGTTGTCGTCGTCGTCGTGGTCGTCGAGTCCATCTCGATTTACCAAAAAGGGAGAAGAAGAAAGACCAGTTGTGTGCTGGCGGTGTTCAAGCGTCCCCGCGTGTACAGAATGAGGTTCCCCGTTCAACTGTGAATATGAAACAACCAGAACCAGTGGTGGTACGTTATATGCTCTTGTCTGGTTTACGCTCCCCTTTGGTAAAAGCGTAATACAAATCAAACAAAGACAAAAGAATGGAAGATTGCAGTAATGTTGTTGAAACTAGCAGGTGATCACGCAGTGGGAAAATGGATCAGAAAATGGATCAACACGCGTTTTACTACTTTGATGACTGTTTCGTGCAAAGTGAAGAGAGAAACGAGGTTGGGTTTATCTCACAAGAGTTTTTCCCATTTTTGTGGCCGGCCGGAACGTCGACGCGGCGAAGCGAGGAGGCGATGGGCGGCGGCACACGGTGTTGGCCCTACCAGTTACACACAAAAAAAAAACAACCGGGGCGGTGTTTCTTTTCTTCTACAAAATGGTGGGTGGGTGTCTCTGTTTTTATATCATCAACACTATAAAAACTGATTGGCACAGCCAGCAGCAAAGCGAGTGCACAATGTCAGAGAGTGTGGCGTGCGTGTGGCGTGCGTGTTGCGTGTGCGCGCCCACCACGCAATCAAAATCAACCAGCGGGCTCTTCTTAAGAAGAGGGGTGACCTTCTCTAAAAGGGAGGGAGATATAGAACACCCAGACACCGCATCTGTCTCGGCTCTTGATAACGATGCTGACGACGTGGATGGCGGCGGTCATGCCGTGATCGTATCTGGGCATGTGTGTGTGTGTGGCTGACGGTATATGCGGGGCAGCTCTCTAATCAATCTTCCAGCGGTCCTCTTCGCCTTGCTCAGAGAACAGCTCAACTGCGTAAAGACCAAGAGTACTGAACATGTTGATCCAGTTCCAGAACAGCCAGGGTTGGACGATTATTTGGGACTCAGGGTCAATAGGAGCGCTGTTCAGGCTCCAGCAGTTCCAAACACAGAGCTCTTGGTCCAAGTTGTTGGAGTATTGCATCATCAGGTGTGTGTAGACTGCAATCACTATGCATGGACTGAACGCGTAGATGATCTTCATCGACTTGTTAGACGGCTGAGGACTCTTCAATGCTGGAATAATTCTTGTTGCAGAGTAGAAAACAGACACCCTGTACGCCAAATTCACCAGGATCGAAGGCGTGATGGTGGTGACAGTGACGAAAAGGAACTCCAGCACAGTCTGGAAAGAGCTCGGTACATTCAGTGTCACAGTTTGCAAGAAATCGCTCAGCTTGACGTTTTTGAAGATCACAACTGGCATATTGGAAAACTCTTGTTTGAATTGATACGTTGCTGTAGAAATCAATTGGCCAATTTCGTTCGAGGCAAGGTTGGACAACTCGGGGAATGTCTCATAGATACATCTGACAATATAGCCAAACAGTAAAGAGCTCTCAATCGGCGAACCTCTGTTCGAAATAATACCATAGATACCCAAACCTGTGCAGAAAGTCAACACAACACCAATCAAGGATGAGCTGACAGACGATATCTCAATCGGGAACAAATAAATCTTGTACAAAAAGTAGAGCGAGGTGGTGATCACACCACTAGAGCTCAAAAGGCTCACAATCACCCAGCTCTCTGACTTCTTAATCTTTAACCAGTTGAACGTTTGCCCAATGGACTGGATCGCCAGAATTGTGCAAAATCCTTCCAAAATCGTAAACAGCGGCGTTGAATTGGCAATAAAGATCTTCCATGGCTTGATAAAAAACGTGTAGTAGATCACATTCTCAGCTTTCAAATGGTCCAAGTCGTCATTGTTGTTGAAGAGCGACAAGAATATTGTCAACAAACTAGGGATAAACAGGGTTTGTGACGAGTACAGTAATTGGAACAAGGTGTTCTTGTACAGCATGAGCCTGAGGATTGTGAGCAGCCCATACATGTTGAACAATGTGACGGTGAACGCAAGACCACAGTAGACTCCTCCTACTTGGAAGGAGATAGGAATCGTCAGCACAATCAATATGAGGTACAGAATAGTGAAAAACCCGCGAAGGGTTTTGATGATGTGCCGATAGGGAGTGTTTGCCATTATTTTTGAGTCAAAGTAACTATGCGTATATGCTTTTCTTCTTCAAGGGGGTCCTTCACAAACAAATAAACAAACAAACACAGAATGTTGCGCGACGCTGGAGACAGACGACGGACAAGACAAGAGCACAAAAAATAAGATCACAGTACCGCTCAAATGTGAAAACAACAACTTAGGTGGCATCATCTCCAAAAAAGATTGTTTTACTTTTTTTATTTTTTTTTCACACAAATCAAATCAGAAGAAAAACCTCTGAACTTTCCTAAATAAGAATTATTCCTATTTTGGCAAATTAGTAGCTGGTCCTCGGCTCATCGCTTAAAAAAAAAGAAAATTTGTATCAGCCAGAGAGAGACAGAGAACACGATAACAATGGGTGCAAGTGACGCCAGAAAGGCCAAAAGAAGACAGAAGTTTGATTCTGATTCTCACAGTGCCAGTGATGTCAATGTCAATGGTCGTGAGAACAAGAAACAACAGAGAAGTGGCCGTGGTAGATCTGGTTATAGAAGTATCACCAGAACTGCAAGAAGAGGGACAAAAGATGGCGATGAGGGCGAAGAAGAGCATAAGGACGAAATGGAGGACAGCGATAGTGATGAAGAACAAGAAGAAGAATTAGACTCTGATGTTGAGGCAGCCTCCAATGAGAAAGGAAAGGCTTATAACGCTCTACTAAACCTTTTGACTGTTGAACAAGCAGATGATGATTCCGATGAGGAAGAGGCAGAGAAAGAGGCAGAGAAAGTGGATGAAAGCGAAGAAGAGGGCTATATTGCTGGCCTTCAAGAAGGTGAAGATTTGGAGGAGGAAGAGGAGGAGGAAGCTGTTGTTGACAGTTTTGATTCAGACGTTGAAGACGACAGATCAGATCCGTTCGAGTACCATTTTGCTGATACAGATGAGTCTTTCACATCCAAGGCTATTCAGTCACTAGATGACGGTGGGAAATGGAAGAACACAAAGCGAACAAGTTTTGACAATCAGCACACTGCTATAGTTTCCCAGCCTCCTGTTGGGTCCGCCGAGTACACGATTCCTACAAATCATTCCTTGAATAACTACCACTTCAAGCAGAAAGTTCTTGATTCCTTTGTGGAACAGTGCGACGGCGAGAAATTTGTTGAATCCAATTCTACTGCGAAGAAGCTGCTGGACCCACTGTTGTCGTACAATGATATTCTCTTCCCATATAACACACATACCGAAGTTGCTGATTATAGAAAGCTGTATACACTACATGCACTGAATCATGTCTACAGAACCACAGACAAGATTTTGAAGAACAACCACAGGTTACATTTGCAGAGCGAGAGAGTTGCTGCTGGAACCCTTGATCCTCAAGATGAGAAGGAATATAAAGACCAAGGTTTCACGAGACCAAAAGTGCTGATCTTGATCCCTACGAGAAACCACTGCCACAAGGTTGTACAGGAATTCATCAAAGTTTCTGGTGTCGAACAGGTGGAGAACCAGAAGAAGTTTAAGAATGAGTTTTATGATGAATCTGAGGTACCAGAAAACAAACCAGATGACTTTAGGGAGCTGTTTGAAGGCAACACCAATGATTTCTTTTGCATTGGAGCTAAAATGAACAGAAAGTCAATGAAGCTCTATACGTCTTTCTATAACTCTGACATTTTGTTTGCATCACCAATTGGTCTTCAAATGATCTTGGAAAATCCAGACAAGAAGAAGAGGCAGACAGACTTTTTGGCATCGATTGAGATAATGGTTGTTGACCAGGCACATGCAATCGAGATGCAAAACTGGGATCATGTTCTGACAGTGTTGAAGTATCTCAACAAGATCCCCGAACAGCTACATGATACTGACTTTAGTAGAGTGAGAATGTGGTCTATCGAGGACCAGGCCCGGTATTTCACGCAAAGCCTGATTTTCACCGAGTTCAACACTCCAAACATCAACAACCTCTTGACAAGATCCAAGAACATATTTGGGAAGTACAGATTTAGATCATTCATTGAGACTAAGGACTGTGCGTTGAACCAAACTGGATTGAAGGTGAAGCAGATTTTCACCAGGTTTGAATCCTCCTCTCCTCTCCACGAACCAGATGAGAGGTTCAACCATTTCAAATCAGCGATTGTACCAGCTCTGTCCACATCCACTACTTACGAGGACGGTTTATTGCTTTACATTCCATCGTACACTGATTTCATCAGAATCAAGAACTACATGCGCGAGAAGACCTCGCTGGATTTCTGTGATGTGAACGAGTACTCTAATCAAAGGCAACTTACAAAGTATAGGGCTCTTTTCCAACAAGGAAGACGGAAGATCTTGTTGTACACAGAAAGACTGCACCATTACAGACGGTTTGAGCTCAAGGGAGTCAAGAACATTTTAATGTACGGTGTTCCAACAAACCCATTGTTCTACGGAGAGATTGTGAGCTGTTTGGGCAGATCTGCGTATGAAGAGATTTCAGATTTGGATATCTCTTCAGTTAGAATCTTGTATTCCAAATGGGACGCACTAGCACTTGAGAGAATCGTTGGCTCAGACCGAGCACCAGTCCTAACGCATGGCCAGAATGAGTTCTATGAGTTCCGTTAGTAATTGTCTTCATCCATTATGCATCCGCCGCTCTTTTCGGCCCCGGTCTAAAATTTCTGTAAATGGAATTCGGACTTTGTCCAAAGTCCGATCTTAATTTTTTTTGTGTGGTCTTTGATTGGCTGAGAGGTGATATATTTATATCACATATAATCTATCACATCACTGAATAAAATAAATTTCACCTACCTACCTAATTCAGTGTGCTTTGCTAGTACTGTCATATTTGAACAACATATCTCTCTCTCTCTCTCTATAGCTTTCGGCTGGCCGGCAGGCCATCACTGTAAAGGCCCATATTCTTAGTCTTCTAAATCAATTGAAGAAACACACAACAACAACAAGTGCAAAAAAACACAAAACAAAACAAGACATGACATTTCAAGCTTCTATAGCGAGAGAGTGATACGAAGATTCTCAACCAACACACCAGCCAGATACTATTTGTGTACACTGTACTGTATGGCTAGGCTACTAAATGGTGTCAAACCTACCGGATCCATCCATCCCCCATGTTCGCGAATTTATGTTTTTAGGGGTGGTGTTTCTTTCCCCAGGTTTTTTTTGGGTTTCTGGGGAGGGGGAGAGAGAGGGGCGGGCCTCCTCTCGTCTACGTAGAGACACGGGGATGAAGCGCAGCTGGAGAAGATACTGATATGACATTGGAAGTACTCATTAGAATGGCAATAGTAATAGTATGTAATAGTGCCCCCCCTTCGTTCCCTGGTTTGAGTGAGTGATTAGGAGGAAATCCATCTCCATTCGCCTCGAGCTCCCTCCCTCGGCGCGCGCGGCCCGAAAAATCGCGGCCCCGACTAGTCCAAGAAACCAAAAAAAAACCAAAAAAACCACACACAAAAAGTCTTTAGTCTAGGGGGGCGAGTCTCGAGTTGATTGGACTTTCTTTTCTCTTCTTGTGCATTCACCAACAAAAAAACAACAACAACAACTTAACTTTCTTGTTCACAAAAAAAAAGCCTTAACCCGCACACACAGCCAACATGCTTAGAGCCTTTCAGTTGCCACGCACCAGGCTCCTCAATGCGGTGAAGCGTACTGCTCTCCGTGCCTACGCCTCCGACAGCTTTTTGTCTACCGCCAATGCTACATATGTCGACGAGATGTATGATGCCTGGAAGAAGGACCCAACCTCTGTCCACGCTTCCTGGAATGCCTACTTCAAGAACATGGACGCTAATGTCCACCCAACCCAAGCTTTTCAAGCTCCACCAACCTTGATCCCAACACCATCTGGTGGTGTTGCCACTGCCATCCCAGGCGCCGCCCATGGGACCGCTGCCAACAATGACGTGTTGCTTCATTTGAAGGCCCAATTGTTGGTCAGAGCCTACCAGGTTAGAGGTCACTCCAAGGCCAAGATTGATCCGCTGGAGATCTCCTTCAGTGCTGACAAGAGCATTGCCATTCCAAAGGAGTTGACATTGGAGCACTACGGCTTTACCGAAGCTGATCTAAACAGGGAAATCCAATTGGGTCCTGGTATTCTTCCAAGATTTGCCAATCAGGGTAAGGAGCGTTTGACTTTAGGTGAGGTTATCAAGTCCTGCGAGGAACTGTACTGTTCCACCATTGGTTTCGAGTACATCCACATCCCATCCAGAGAGAAGTGCGACTGGTTGAGAGAGAGAATCGAGATTCCAACCAGATACAAGTACACTGTTGACCAAAAGAGACAGATCTTGGATAGATTGGTCTGGGCTACTTCCTTTGAGAACTTCTTGGCCACCAAGTTCCCAAATGACAAGAGATTTGGTTTGGAAGGTGCCGAGTCTGTTGTTCCAGGTGTGAAGTCCTTGATTGACCGTGCCGTAGAGTTGGGTGTTGAAGACGTTATCATCGGTATGCCCCACCGTGGTAGATTGAACATGTTGTCCAATATTGTCAGAAAGCCAAATGAATCTATCTTCTCTGAGTTCACTGGTTCCAAGGAGGATGAAGAGGCCGGTTCTGGTGATGTCAAGTACCATTTGGGTATGAACTTTAAGAGACCAACCACCTCGGGTAAGCACGTCAACTTGTCCTTAGTTGCCAACCCATCTCACTTGGAAGCCGAGGACCCGGTTGTCTTGGGTAGAACCAGAGCCGTTCAACAATACAAGAACGATGTCGGTACCTATGACAAGGCCATTGGTGTCTTGTTCCATGGTGATGCTGCTTTTGCTGGTCAAGGTGTTGTTTACGAAACCATTGGTTTCTCTGCATTGCCAGCTTACTCCACTGGTGGTACCATCCACGTCATTGTCAACAACCAAATTGGATTCACCACTGATCCAAGATACTCTAGATCCACTCCATACCCATCTGATCTTGCCAAGGCTATTAACGCTCCTATCTTCCACGTCAACGCAGATGATGTCGAAGGTATTACTTTCATTTTCAACTTGGCTGCTGAGTGGAGAGCTACTTTCCGTTCTGATGTCATCATTGATGTTGTTGGTTACAGAAAGTACGGTCACAACGAAACAGACCAACCTTCCTTTACCCAACCACTAATGTACGAGAAGATTGCTAAGAAGAAGTCTGTCATTGACATCTACAGTGAGCAATTGATTGCTGAAGGTTCTTTCACCAGGGCTGACATTGATGAGCACAAGCAATGGGTCTGGAACATCTTGGAGGAGTCTTTCACCAAGTCTAAGGAGTACCAGCCAACCTCCAGAGAGTGGTTGACCACCCCATGGGAGGGTTTCAAATCACCAAAGGAGTTGGCCACTGAAATTTTGCCACATTTGCCAACTGCCGTTGAGGAGAAGACTTTGAAGCACATAGGAGATGTTATCTCCAGCTGGCCAGAGAACTTTGAGGTTCACAGAAACTTGAAGAGAATTTTGGGTCAACGTAAGAAGTCCACAGAGTCCGGTGAAGGTATTGACTGGGCCACCGGTGAAGCATTGGCATACGGTACCTTGTTAGCTGAAGGCTACCACGTTAGAGTCTCTGGTCAAGATGTTGAGAGAGGTACTTTCTCTCAACGTCACGCTGTTCTTCACGACCAAAAGTCTGAGAACACTTACACTCCATTGAAGAATGTCAGTGAGGGCCAAGCTGACTTCAGCATTTCCAACTCTTCCTTGTCTGAGTATGGTGTCATGGGCTTCGAGTACGGTTATTCTTTGACCTCTCCAGATGCCTTTGTCCAATGGGAGGCTCAATTCGGTGATTTCGCCAACACTGCTCAAGTTATCATTGATCAGTTCTTTGCTGCTGGTGAGTCCAAGTGGAAGCAAAGATCAGGTTTGGTTTTGACCCTACCTCACGGTTACGATGGCCAGGGCCCTGAGCACTCTTCTGGTAGATTAGAGAGATACTTGCAGTTGACCAACGAGGACCCAAGATATTTCCCATCTCCAGAGAAGTTGGAGCGTCAACACCAAGACTGTAACTTCCAAGTTGCATACCCAACCACCCCCGCCAACTTGTTCCATTTGTACAGAAGACAGATGCACCGTCAATTCAGAAAGCCAATTGCCATCTTTGTCTCCAAGCAATTGTTGCGTCACCCATTGGCCCGTTCCCCATTGTCTGACTTCTCTGGCGAGTCCCACTTCCAATGGATGATTGAAGATGCCCCAGCTCCAAGGGAAGAGATTAAGCGTGTCGTTTTGTTGTCTGGTCAAGTTTACACTGCCCTCCACAAGAAACGTGCCAGCTTGGAGGACAAAACCACTGCATTCATCAAGATTGAACAATTGCACCCATTCCCATGGGCTCAACTCCGTGATACCTTGGACTCCTATCCAAATGCCAAGGACTTGGTCTGGTGTCAAGAAGAGCCATTGAACATGGGCTCCTGGTCCTTTGTTCAACCAAGATTGGCTACCGTTTTAAAGGAGACTATCCACAATGATAAGGATATCCGTTATGCTGGTAGAGACCCATCTGCTTCAGTCGCAACTGGTTCCAAGAGCGTGCACTTGGCTGAAGAAGCTGCTTTCTTGGATGACGTCTTCCAATCCAGAGTTGACTAATCCACCAACCAAACAGTCCATCTATTATGAAGATTTATGGCATTTTATTTTTTGTTTTGTTTTAGCCTGAGCGTATGTTTTAGAAGCTTCTTTCTTTAGAGGATGGTATGTTCTGTGTCTTTTTGTATAAACTCATCCTATCTATTTTGTTATTTTATGTTACATATCGATATTGAATCTTAATTGAATCTAAGGACTAGCGAGCGAGAGATTAGGTCAGCAAGTCTACCAAGCTGACATAATCCGTACTTCATTGTAAAAAACACAAAACAAACCACAAAATTGATCTAAAAAGAGAGGGAAAGTGGAGAAAGACAGAGACAGAGACAGAGAGTTCTATCCGCAAGCCTCCATTCCCCCTAAAAAGTGCGCTTTTTTGTTGTTGCGCGCATTGAGCTCATCAGATAACTTATGGATTACCGGATTTTGACCTATTAATTTTTCTAGCAAAAGAGAGAGAGATCAAGAAGAAAGGCAATTTCAATAACAACCACCACCACCTTGTTGAAAAACGTAGATGATATGACAAATTCTGCCCCAATTACCGAAGACGAAAAGATAAAGAACAACCAGATCATGGAACTGTCATCAGGTGGAGGAGATACAGGAACACCACCTCCAGGACTAGATCAATCAACAGTGAGGTCTAGCCGAAGTGGGACGAGTAGCCAAAGGGAGAGCAGCTCAGAGTTAACCAAAGAGGAGCTTCTGGAGCGCAAGAGACAATCTATTCTGCGAAATCTGCATATTCCTGACAACAAAGACTATGATGGAATCCACGAGCAGGCGTTTTTGGAGTATGAGAACCATGATATTGCCAAAAGTTTGAGAAAGAGATCGAGCCATATAAACTATGGTGAGACTGAGAGAAGGTCTAGAAGTCAAAGTGTGGATGTCTTGGCGTACAATAATGGCACACCCAAGAAGAAAGCGCATCCTGCTCCATTTGATAGCAAGAATCCCAATGTGAACATTGTGAGGAGTGTGAACCAGTTGAAACTAAGGATCAAATATCCAAGAAGCAAGCTGTTCAGATTCAGAGATCCTTCACCATTGAGCAAAACTGAGAACCTGGATATTTCTGATAATGTGAATGACGACTTCAATGTCAATGACGAGAACACTAACGGTCTTGACTTGAGCATGGGTGTTTTCAATGGTATCTGTGAGGCTAATGAACTGCCCTATAGAGGTGCTCTATCAACGAAAGACTCTCAGAATGGGAAAGCCATGCCAAACAAGAAGGATAGAATCCTTTTCAAGAAGCTATTGATAAAGAGCGAACCCGAGAGATTAAGGAACAATAATCTAATTGTCAATGATAGTGCGAATCAAGACGACGACGACGACGACGACGACCAAATTGATAAGCCACACTCCTCATCCACGAGAATCAAATTTATTCAAATAAGAGATTTTGAGATCCAAGCATGGTATACTGCTCCGTACCCTGAGGAGTACAACAAGAACCGGGTACTTTACATTTGTGAGCATTGTTTGAAGTACATGAGCTCGAAGTATATCTTATACCGTCATAAACTAAAGTGTGACCTGTATCACCCCCCTGGAAATGAAATCTACAGAGAGGGCAATAACTCCATCTTTGAAATTGACGGTGGGAAGAATGTGATTTACTGCCAGAACCTCTGTCTTTTGGCCAAATTGTTCTTGAACTCAAAGACCTTGTACTACGATGTGGAGCCGTTCATGTTTTATGTGTTAACTGAAGTGGATCCAATTACCAAATTGCATCACTTTGTTGGTTATTTCTCTAAGGAAAAGTTGAATTCGACCAATTACAATGTCAGTTGCATTTTAACTTTGCCAATTTATCAAAGAAAGGGATACGGGAACTTGCTGATGGAGTTCTCTTATCTTTTATCAAAAAGGGAGTTCAAACAAGGTACACCTGAAAAGCCATTATCAGATTTAGGGTTGTTGAGTTACAGAAACTTTTGGAAGATTAAGATGGCATACATCTTAAAGCAGCTTTGTGATGAGTCTGTGGTGACAAATGGTGTTTCCAATCTAAAGGTGTCGATACAACAGCTATCCAATTTGACTGGTATGATTACATCTGATGTGATTGTTGGCTTAGAACAACTTGACGCCTTAGTGCGAGATCCTGTCTCTTGCAAGTATGCTGTCAGAATTGATTTAGACACCATTGAGAAGGTGATTGCTGCTTGGGAGGTCAAGAACTATGTAGTGTTGAATCCACAGTCATTGGTTTGGAAGCCGTTAATCCTTGGTCCATCCTGTGGAGTCAATCAAGTATCCAGCCAGCCGATTATTGAGACAACTGTTAAGTCTGGTTCTAAGGTCAAGGTGATTGATCCCATGAAGAATAGCATTGAGATTCTAAGTAAGTTTTTGCAGGATGATTTAAAGGATCCTCGAGATATTGAAGAATCAACAATGTGTGAAATTAAATCCAGTGGAACTTTGACAATAGAAAATGAAAATGATGATGATGACGACGACGACGACGAAGACGACGACGAGTCAAGTCTCGGAGACTACTCCGTATGCTTTCCAGGAATGAACTTGGACAAGGTGGTTGCAAGACCAAAGAAAAAGAAAAAGAAAAGGATTATTATTGATGAAGAGGATGATGAAGATGAGGATGAAGATAATATGGGGAGGGTTTCAGAATCCAGAATCATCAATGGTGACATTGATACAAGTGTGATCCTGGATGGCCCAAGGCGTAATGGATCGAGACGGAAGCAGGTGTTGGTAGCAGATGTAGATGGGCAGCAGGATGAAGGTTCAGTGTTGTGCACCAGCAGTGGGGATGATGATGATGATGATGATGATGATGAGTTTTCTGACGCTGTGGATTTCTTTGACGACAAGAAGAATAGTGATTTGGAGATTGATGATCTGGAACCTGTTAGGGATGATGAAAATGACGATGAGTTTGAGGACACTGAAGAGAAGAACAACGCCATCAACCTAAAGCGAAGTGGGTTTCGAGCCAGCTCACGAATCCAATCGAAAAACCTCTCACAGATTCACAACAGGCATCACCTACGAAACCGGTACTGACGCGCGCGCCCACCACGCATTTGGAAGTGTAATGAGTAATAAATATAATGCATTCTCGTGTTGGTGGACACAGGCAGTATTCCCAAAAAGGGTAAATGTGACGCGTCACCTCACCGAGAATCCCTTTCCTTTTTGGGAAAAGTAAAAGAAAAAATTGGTTTTCGTGTCAGCCACGCGTTGCTCGTGTTCATTTCCCAAACTTTCCCCTTTGGGCCACCAAAATTGTTCTCAAAGGGGAAAACAATTACAAAATCAAAAATCAAAAATAATAAAGTACCAGGACAAAAAGGGACCCCCATTCACCAAAAAACAGACAACCAAAAAAGAAAAAAAGGGTAGTTTCCTGTTCGTTCGTTTCTTTCACAATCCAGTACTATTCACCAGGCTCCCTCCCCCCCCGCGTCCTCCCCCTTGAAGCAATGTCCTTTAACCACAGCACAGGTTATAACTCTCTGGATACCCGTCGTAGTGACGGGCTGAACCAAACCTCTCTCAACATTTTGAGCCAGAAGAAAAGCCACAAGACTCACATTCAGAAACAGTTCCAGGAGTTCAACAAGCAACAGAAACATGTGTACTTACAGCAGCAACAACAGCAACAACAACGCCAGCCTGTACAATCAACCAGGCACTCCCATTCACAACAGAGCTTTGACTTTGTTCCACCAATCTACAAAAACCCCAAGGCTTCGCTTTCGTCATTGAGCTCCTTGAAACAGCAACAACAGCAGCAGCACTTTCCTGAGAAACAGTGGTTTGCTGGTGGTGGTGAATCTGAGAGAAACTCAGAAGTGAACTTTGATCGTTTCTCGAACTTCACTGAATCCCCTGACTTGCAATTCGAAGGCTGGGAGCTAGAAAGAATCAGTGAATTGGAAAGTGAGAACCAACTCTTGATGGATGAGATCAACAAGTTTCAAGAGTTCAGAAAGCTGAATGAGGTGTTAATTGAGGAGAATGAGATCTTGAGGGAGAAGCTGTCCATACTCAAGGAGAGTAATGAATACTCTAGCAGTTCAAAGGATGAGGATTTGATGAGATTAGAACAAGCTAACGAGGAGCAAGAGTTGACTATCAGTGCTTTTGATAGGGAGCGTGAAACATTTCAGCTGCAGTTGGAATCGTTGCAACAGGAAATGACGAAGCTCAAACTGATTCATATCGAGAGCAACAAGGCCAAGACCAATGAGATTGAAGCTTTGAAAGAGGAAAACGATCAACTCTCGAAGGAACTCGATGTGCTGTATCAGAAGGAAGCCCAAATATCTGCTTTAACATCACTTGAATCAACGCCCAAGTCAACACCCCAGGCCAGCACCCCAAACGAAGATGGCAGTGATAATACCCTTGAAAAGATGCATAGTACTCCAGAATTCACCGAGTTCAAGCTACCGACGCTTCAGTCACCACCAGCACAGCAACAGCAACACACTCCACCTATGATGAACCGAAAGACATTCCAACAGTCTTCGTTAGATGCACATTATTCCAATGATGAATTGGTTAATGATTTGATCACCACCATAAGGCAGCTTAAGTCTGACAATATGCTGTTACTGAAACAGAAGGAGAATGTGGTGACTAACCTCGCGAGACAGAAGAAGTTTGTGAAGAGATTTATTGAAAATAACCAGAAGAACAATAAGGTGAAGCTGAAAAAGGGGATTACTCTAGTGGAAACGATAGATCTGTTGATATGAAAATGAAAATGAAAATAGGGCCCTGGAAGGCTTTTTTGTTTTCTTTTCTGTGTTTATAGACAATTTGAAATGATTCTAATGAAGTTTGCTTGTAGACAAGGATCCGTCCGAGAAAATATGATTACCTCTTCTCTCTTAGAATAAATAAAATATTAATATTGTTAAGTGGACCATTTCCTAATCAGGAAATATCACCATTTTATCCATCCGAGATCCGAAGATGTGGAACCAGAACGTCAATGTTTTGTAAAATATGAATTTCTGAACGGGTTTGATGTGGTAAGTGTGAGTAGAATTCAATGAGTCGCACTCAATTTTCTCAAGAGAATCTGAAGTCTAGAGTTGTATTTCGCCAGTACCTAGTACAATATATCATAAAAGAAAGGAACCAGTCATCTCTACAAAAAGCATACTGCAAAACCATCATCATCGAGCAACAATCCCCTGAAAAAAATTAATGGATATTGAAATACTCTACTCATCTCAGCATATGGAATAGATAAAACACAACTAATTGTATGGATATTATTGTAGCTAGCAATCGGTAGTACTCAGATATAGGGAGTCTTAAACATCAGGAAACTAACTGACAACCACAAGAAAAGAATATAGTAATGAATGAATCCAAAACTACAGTATGTGTATATAAGCAAAAAGACAAAGACAAGGATCGCTGTCAAGACCACTGATAACAGCAATGATTCCCGGCCTGTCAACGAAAGTTTCCAATGACCGCAACGAGGTATGGTATTAATTGGAAGATCTGGCTCTGGTTTGAAGGAGTGTGCAAAAGGGTCATTCATATTATCAAATTGATTTCAAGGGTTTACATAATTTGTGGTCACAGAGTAGCTGGTTATCATTATTGGCTCCCTCCTCCAGTTCAGTTTCTCTGCTTAATTTTGTGCATTAATGACGTAGACTCTGGTTTGTTATGCTAGGAAAAACTTATCCTAAACCCCGTTGTTAAACATGGTTGTGCTCTTGGGAGGCAGTCTCTTCCACCTTGGGTTGTTGTGGCTTTCTCTGCACCACTTCGACGTAGTTTCCTGGTATGTACCCCATTCCACCGTCTCTTGATCTGACTTTCCACCAGCTGCTTTCTTGTCCTTGCGGGTCTCTTCTACTAAGAATAGCCACCAAGTCACCTTGTTTGAGAGCCAACTCGACAGAAGGATTTTCTGGCACAAAGTCATAGAGGGCCCTGCCGAACTCCACCTTTGACATATCAATAGGCTGGTGGTTAGGGTTCGGTCCTAGTTGGTTCGGATGTTGTAGAGGAATGTTTCTGTTACGTGCAAGGTACATCACAAGCTTCTTGAGAAGGATCGGTGTGCCAATGGCCATCGCCAGAAAGATCAGTAATGGCTTTAATGAGATTCGTCTCTTTGGTTGCTGTGCGCTCGCTGCAGCTGCAGCGTCACGAGCCTTCTTTGATTCAAACTTGGCGAACTCAGCGACATCAATCTTGAGGGACTTTCCACCAATCAGGCCACCAGTGAGTTTGGCAAGGATCTTCTTGATGTACTTCATCACTGCAAATATACCCAAAGCCGAGCCCAAGGCCTGTTTCAAACCACCCATCTGCTCAGCAACGGACACCATTGTGAAGAAAGAGGAATACGTGGCCATGTAAGTCGCCTCCAGCATCTGACTGAATCCAGCAAAGGCACCAATGATACCTTCAATCAGTTGGAAAGTGGCCTGCGTGGACTCTGCAAAGCCGCCGCCACCACCTTCACCACCATTCTGCATTCCATATCCTCCATAGCCACCGCCGTACATTCCACCACCACCATACATTGATCCATAGCCTCCCATACGGCCATATCCACCAAGACCGCCACCGCCATACATGGAGCCCATTCCATAAGAGCCCATTCCATAGGAGCCCATCCCACCAAGACCGCCACCGTAGCCGCCTCCAAATGAGGATCCATAAGAACCCAGACTGGAACCTCCGTATAAGTTCATGTCAGAGTATGGAGCTGAGGAAGATGTGTCAGTGAGAGATTTTGGGCGCTGTGGGATCTCTGGTGTCGGTGATGCTGATGCTGACGAGACTCCTCCTGTTGGTTTAGCGATAGAGGAGGGAGCTCCTGTAGTGAGTGGTGGTTGTTCCTGTTGTGCTGTACTGGCATTTGTTTCCCACGGCTTTGGACGGGACATTTCAAAAGACGTGTTTGTGTGATGATTGATAGCAAGTAGATTTCTTTCTCTTTCCTTCTCTTTCTCTCTTTCTTTCTTTTCTTCCTTGCTGTTGATGTTGATGTTGATGTTGATGTTCTCGGCTAAAGAGAAAGAGAGAAAAAAAATCGGTTGGTGTGGAGAAAGAAAAGCCTGCCTTTTTGATGTTACCCGGACTGTTCCTGGAATGCCACCACAAACACAAACCAAACAAGCCGAACCGAACCCAATCGATCAATCAATCAGGAAACACAAGATGCAGCTTACCACCGCATTAACGCAGATGAAAACATCACTGATGGCCCAGATTGGATTGTTTATCTCAGAATTGCTAGGATAAAAAGCATGTAATTGTGGGTTTTTCCCTCGACTCACTCACTTTATACACACACACAGACAGACACAATGGCTGACAACAACGAACAGGAAGCTGAGTTGCTAGCTCCTCCTCCAGTCACTGAGTTTGTCATCGCACCGAATGTGTATGTTCGCAAGGGTGATATCTTTTCCGAGCCGGCTCTATCCACTTGTCGAAGTCTCTACTACACGGTCCTTGCTGCTGAGTACCTTGTCATGTTCAGCTATTTGCCTGGCGAAGTTGTGAAGAACAGACCGAGCATTTCCATCTTGTCAGCGTTTTGTACGACATGCACTGTTTGCATTTCCTTGATGTTTGTTCCTTACAATACCCCGATCGTTTTCCCTACTAGAGCTTCATACCGTTCACACCTTGTCCCCACATGTATGCACTTTGTTGCGTTGGTTTTGAATGTCTGGTCGCTCATTGCCTTGTGTTCTGTGAAGGAGCCCTTGTTGCTTGAGTTCAATGGTGGCAGCAAAGAGACGAGAAGAGAGGAGGACGTTACAAAGTTTTTCCGCAATGTGAACTTCCTGATGGTGATTCTCATTGCGGTCGTGTTTGCGCTTTCCCTAGCGTGTACTGTTGTCCATGGTGTTGCCTTGTACCGAATTGCGAATCGCTTAGAGAGAAGGACGAAGGACCATGGTGCCGGTGCCAATGTTTTGGATGGGGGTTTACCAGGCACAAAGTTTGTGAATGGAGACGTTTTGAACAATGAAAAGTACCTGAGCAAGAGCGAGATTCACAAGGAGATCACCACCATCATGAATAATGCATTTCTGTAGAGACAAGTATGGTTACTGCCTATAGAAAGACTTGATTAGTGTCATTATTCATTAACATACATTCATATCCTCAATCTAGTCCAACACTACAGGATCTTCCCTGGTACCATTAGGTAGAAACACCAATAAATCTTCATCATCGACGGCACTTTCTGCTTCACTAAGCTCAACAATCTCTATCCCGTTATCCTCAGTAGTCTTCTCTTCTCTAACTGCCCTGACTCTTCCATCTGATCCAATTTCAACTTGTCTTGCAGTCTGCACACTGGGATGCGACATCAGCACATGCATCCAGTCGTCAAATATCAATTCGTTAGCCCAGAATGCAACATGACACACTGGACAACGAAAGGGTGGGTGACCCTTCCTCATAGCTGCGACGGGAGTCTTTCTATATGTGAATTGTCTGGGCCTGCCTTTCTCATTTACATGCTGGTACACAGTGAACCACGGTGTGCTAGTGCCGGTGTCCTCGCTTGCTTCTTGTGCTGTCCCGCCGCTTGAACTTGTCCTTTTCCTTTTCCGTTTCTTTGTCATGATGGCTGGGTCCAAAGAGTACTGCAGAGCCATGTTACTGTCCTTTCTATCAAACACCATCTCTGCTGATTTCTTCTCCTCGGCAAACACGGCACTGTGAACATTCACAAACGTATCAAAATCAAAGCATCCTATGTGGTCACATCGAAGACTTTTGCAGCAGTACGATATCCTTCCCCCAGAAATCGGATCAATCAATGATACCCTTGTGTTCAACACCTCCAGTTCGTCTTCATCTTCGTTTTCGTTTTCGTCTTCCGTTACCGCTCCACTTTCGAGCTTCCTCTTCGCATTTGAAACGGTGCTCACAGTAGCACTGGGCACCACAGCTGTGAGTATCGCACCGGAAGGAAAAGTCGTCGTCGTCATTATCTCTACGACGGGGTGAAGCTTCGAAAGAAGTTTACAAATACCTTTAAAAAACAAAACATTGGCTTATATAATAAACAAGGAAAAGAAAAATTAATTTATATACACTGAGCCAAAACATCAACGGGGAAGACAGGAAAGAAAGAGATCAAAGTTTGTCTGTGTGGTACCATGCCCAAAATGTACGTGCGATCGAGAAAAGAATCTCTGTTTAGTCACTATTACTAACTGTGTAGACTTGTTCTTCATCCAGATTTGGCTCAATTAGAGCAAATCATAACAAAGGTGAATACCCTCAACAAGAAGTCTGGGGGTCCATTTGATGTTTTGTTTTTATTGGGAGAAACATCAGGGGCAGATCTACAGAGCATGCAAAGCAGTGCTGATCTGTTCTTTGGAATTCCAACATACTTCACCGATGGCTCTGAGATATCGCAGCAGCAGGATGGAAGATTAGAACAGGTGGTGAAGGAGAACATGACATACCTTGGCAAGCATGGAATATTCACGTCCGCTGAGGGGATCAGGATTGGCTTTGTGAATGGGGAGGAGAAGTACTTAGCTGAGAACTCGGGAGATATCCTTGAGGTGCTCAAAGGAAGCAAGCTCGATATTCTGCTAACGTACCAGTGGCCCACTGTGATTGCTGCTGAACGTAAGCTCTTCAACTCGAATTCGAACATTGACAAGTTCGTCGAGGCATGTGAACCAAGGTATCATTTTGCATGTGGCTCTGAGTCAGGAACTTTCTTTGAAAGAGCACCGTTTCAATGGAAGGAGACGTCAAGAGTGACGCGATTCATATCCTTGGGGAGATTTGGAGGAGAGGAGAAATGGATTTATGCTTTTAATTTGAACACCACCACCATCGATGGTGGTGTGGGAGAGGTTCCAAAGAACATCTCTGAGAACCCCTTTGAAATAGCAGCAACAGCAGCAGCTCAACAGAAGGCACTGAAACGTGCCAGCAACAACGAAGAGGATGAATCCCGTCTCATGAAGAGACTCAGAGCCATTGCACCAGAAGACTGCTTCTTCTGCTTAGGCAGTCCAAAGCTGCAAGCCCATATGATCATTTCTATTGGGGAGCATGCGTACATGACAATTGCAAAAGGTCCGTTAACTACCCCAACCGGATCTATGAAGTTCTATGGTCACTGTTTGATAATACCCATTGAACACACGTCATGCCTTGAACCCACAGATGATATCAAAACGGTGGTCAAACTTGGACTTTATAATGATATTCTGCGATATCAAGCTTCGCTGATCAAGTTCTTTGCGTCGTTCGGTCTAGGAGTCATTTTCTACCAAATCAACAAGTCAAGGAATGTACATTTCCATATCCAGGCTTTCCCAATCCCAACGGATTTCCTACTTGACTTTGAAACGTACTTGGATAAGAACACGAGGATTAATAATAGTTCAAGAGCTAGCAAGAAGAGATATGCCAAGTTGAAGTTTCAAAGATTCACCGACTCAAATGACCCGAAGTATCTAGAGATAATCGACTCAAAGAAAGATTATGCCCAGTTCCAAGTATTCAACAAGTCTATTCAAGATCAAACCATATATGTGAGCTACACGGAAGAGGGCAAGGTTCTAGACTTGCAATTCGGTCGTCGCTTGCTCGCATATTTGCTTCAAACTCCAAAGAGAGCCAAGTGGGAAGATTGTCAACAGTCTGAGGCAAATGAGACTGTCGAGACGGAAAATTTCAAAAGAAGCTACCAACCTTACGACATAGCAACATCTATATAGAATGAAACTCTCTCTACATGGAGTCCCAGATTCAGTTTCACCAGTAATAATACATCAATATCAAATCAAATCAAAAAAAAAGAGGTAATAGCAATGTTCAGTTCAATATAAGGTAGTAAAAGGGTCCTTATTAGATGACTCAAATATTGATCTTATTTGACTCATCTGGCCCTTGTGTTTAAATGTGAAACCAATAAAGTTTGGAGGTTTCACGTTGCTTTGGCTTGCCAACTTCTCGATATGAGCCTGCTTGTTGAAAACCTCAGTGTACTTGGCCATATCTGACTCGTCTTCGAAATCATCAAAGTAGCCAGCATCAGTATCTGAGTCTAATGATGGGATGAATGGTGGAGCCTTGTTTCTTAAAGTGTTGAAGTCAATGCCTTGGAAGTAGTTTGTTCTTTGAACTTGTTCAAAAGTCTTTAGACGGTTCTGACTGTCATTGATCAACCTGATCATAAAATCCCAAGTTCTGTCACTAAAGACGTACGTGCCATCGCTGTTCTTTGGCCTAACAAAGTATGTCTTCCAGTTCTTCAAGTTGGAGTACGTTTCTTCAGTCGACTCACCACTAAAAGGGGAGAATCCACAGAGACATTCAAACAACATACATCCCAATGACCAGTAGTCCACAGTTTTGTCATAAGCGTAGCCTTTGACAATGTCAATCGCCATATAGTCAGGACTGCCCACAACAGACTTGGAATAGTTCAAATCAGTTTCCCTGAGTTTTTGGTATATCTGTCTTCTTTCTTTGAGTGACCTATTCCTTGACGTCGATGATGATGATCTGGTTGAAAACACATCATCAAACTTATTCAATCTGATCTTCATAGATTCGATTCTCTCATCGGCAATCGTACCAGAAGCCAACCCAAAGTCTGTTAGTTTCAAGTGGCCCTTATTGTCAATCAAAAAGTTCTCAGGTTTCAAATCTCTGTGAATGAAACCGGTCTTATGCAAATCATTCAACGCTGCAAACATCTCAGCCATGTAGAATCTGGTATGAACAGGTGCAAGCGTTCGACAGTTGCTTAGTAAAGTCCTGAAATCACCACCCGGTACATATTCCATACCCAAGTAGACACTGTTAGCATCTTGAAATGAGTAGAGCAACTTTACTAACCAATCACTCCTAGATGCGGCCAAAATCTCACGCTCAGTTAACAAGTGCTCTGTTTCGTTCATTTTCACAATCATCGACTTTGAAATAACCTTCAACGCACAAATTTCCTTCGTATCCTTTTTTCTTGACAAGTAAACCTGGCCGTAGCCACCTTGTCCAATCTGTGTAACGATTTCAAAATCCTTGTTCTTAGGCTTGAGTCTTCTCTTCCTCAAGTTGTTGGATTCACTGGTCACATAAGCCGTCCACTCCATCTCAGGCGAGGCAGATCTGCTGATATTGTTCAGCACAGTTCTACTTCTCTCTCTTCTGGTGATGATATAGTCAAAGTAGTCACAGTAGTAGTCCAAGAAGTACATCTGACACGCATTTACAGCTCTCTTCTGCTTTTGGGAGATCTTTGGCTCGCGTTGCCGTCTGGACCTCAAAAGACTGTGGGGATATGACGATGTCTTCGGCTGCTGTTGTTGTTGTTGTTGTTGTTGTTGTTGTTGTTGTTGTTGTTGTTGTTGTTGTTGAAACTTGGAGAAGGCGGGGCTCTCCAAAGGTGTATTCTCCTTGTTGAGTGGTGAGCACGTTGGTTCAAATGTAAACCGGTCATTTGGTTGGTTAGTGTTGGAGTTTGAACCCCCTTGAAATTGTAGAGACTCCATGTTCTTTGCGAGATCGTCAACATGTTGCTGTTGTTGGCCATTCTTGTTGTGGCTTCGGTTACTGAAAAAGTTAGCCACCATTGTATTTAGCAGGGGAGAGGGACTGTATAACAATTCTGCAAAGTGTAGCTCTTCTGTTCTCCCTCTTTCTGTTTTTTGATCAAAAATTGGAAGCAGCTGGGGAGGTTTCACACACCTTGAAGTTGTTTAAAGCACAAAGTGGTGTTTTTTTTATGTTTTTTTTCTTTCTTTTATTGCTTTATTTGTGAAATTTGTCTTTGTTTACAAATTACCGTTTTGGGATGGACTATGCATCATTTATTCATCGTAAACAAGCTGATTCAATTCGAATTCACTTTTGTTTATTAACGAGATTGAACAAATCAGTGCTGAAAATGTCCTCTGGAGGTGGTTTCGAATTCTCAAGACGGGCCTTCATAGCCTTAGACATCTTCGCTCTTGTGTTGGTGTTCAGTTTCACATATCCTCTCATGGAGCCAGTCATCCCCAAACCCACTTCCTCACCATATGCATCCATCACAGAGTCTTCTTGTTTACCAAACTCTACTCTATTTTGTAGTTTTCTCAGCTCAGATGCCTCTGATCTCTCCTTCAACTTTCGAAGCTTTCTTCCAGCTCTCTTCTTCGCCGGTCTGTCCTTTGGTACGGGGAGTGCCTTGACTGCCTGTATCTCTGGCGGTTCCTCTAACTTCTCTAAAGCTCCTATTAGTTCTTTTCTAAGACGTTCCCCGTATGACCCATCTCGTGCTCCACCGCAAACATCCATTCGAGCAGCAAGCCCCATTTTGGCACTCACTTTCCTCATTGCCTGCATCCGAAAGTTGGATGGCACCATCTGGATGATATCACTTTTGTACAGGTACCCTTGGTTGCTTGTACTAACAGATGACGATGATGAGAAAACACCAGGTGCTGACCTATTGTTTCCAATTGATGGAATGTTTCGAGGTTGAGTCATTGCAAGTCCGTCTATTCCACCAGTTAGGTTCATGAACTTTGCTGCAATTGAAGTACCAATGATGGCACTCAGATTAGGAGCAAAAACAGCCAGTCTTGATGATATGTACTGGTTCACTCTAGTTCTGGCCGAATCAAGACTTAATATGAGGTCACAAGCCTTTAGAATAGAGTCAAGTTCAGCTTCTGGGAGAGGTTTAGTCTTGTCCTGTGCATGTGAACTAGACATCGTGACAACTAGAATCTTGTCCTTGCTTATAAAACTCAACAGATCATCTTGGCATGCGTTGAGATTGTTGCCTAATACTTTGACAGTCTTGCAGTATTCCATCGCATTGGGTATCAGCGACTCCAGGTCAGGAAATCTTTTTCCGTAGTGAACTTTCAAATAACTGTGAAGGATGGATATCTCATTAGATGTTTCAGCCATCAAGTCAGTAACACCTAGGAGGAAAGATCTCTCTTCCGTTTTGGAAACTAGTTGACCCATATAGCCGTCAACTCGATCAAGAACAGAGTTTAGTTTCTGTGACACACTGGAATGCTTTGTGAGGTCCCTGACGACAGTCAAGTCTATCTTATCCAATGGCAATGGCTGCTCATCCTCTTCTTGTTGATTTCTTTCCATCTCCACGTCATTCTCACCAGCTTTGTCAACCGAAGTTCCTTCATTGTCACTCTCCAAGTCTGAATAATCACTACTGAGATCGTTGAGCAGCTCTTGTTGAAGGGACATCTGCCAACGTTAATATTTACCTCCGTATAACCGCTTCGTTTGACGGTGATGGTGGTCGTTAAATAAATCTTTTGTTACTAAATGGTGCCCGTGATGGTATTACCCGGACCATTGGTGAGGTTGTTGGTTGTTGATGTAAAAAAAAACGTAAGAAAAAAACAGGAAAAAAGTTATCTTTCCAATACTCACCTGTTAAGTGTAAATTAACCTGGTGCTGTTGCATGTCATTGCTGTTTTTCTCACGATATATCAATAGACAACTGGCGCCACCCCTTTACAGATACGGAAAAGC
The DNA here is from genome assembly GCA_003706665.2 of Barnettozyma hawaiiensis. Classification (NCBI taxonomy): domain Eukaryota; kingdom Fungi; phylum Ascomycota; class Saccharomycetes; order Phaffomycetales; family Phaffomycetaceae; genus Barnettozyma; species Barnettozyma hawaiiensis. Next base: position 15,483 of record PPLY02000039.1, on the reverse strand, counting down.
TCTATTTTTGAACCAACAACAACAACAACAACGAGGGCTTAACCAGACTACATTTGTACTTTCCAAGATGAGTAATACAGCTGAGATTCCTGCTGCTGCTACTACTACTACTACTACTACTCCTGCTTCTAGTGAAGCTCCAGTAAAAGTCAAGACTGAGAAAGAGCTTGAGAAAGAGCGTAAAAAGGCTGAGAAACTAGCCAAGTTTGAAGCTAAAAAGGCCAAACAGGCTGAAGCCAAGCAGAAAATTGATGCTTCAAAGGAATCCAAGCCAAAGAAGGAAAAGAAGGTTACAGAGCCAGTGCCAGAGTTCATTGATGCCACTGTTCCTGGTGAAAAGAAGATCTTGGTGTCTTTGGAAGACCCGGCTTTGAAGGCATACGACCCAAAGAATGTTGAGAGCTCCTGGTACCAGTGGTGGAACAAAGAGGGCTTCTTCCAACCAGAGTTCGGTCCAGATGGTGAAATGAAGCCAGAAGGATCATTCTGTATCCCAGCTCCACCACCAAACGTCACTGGTGCCTTGCATATTGGTCACGCTTTGACTGTTTCTATTCAAGACACTTTGATTAGATACAACAGAATGAAAGGTAAGACTGTTTTGTTTTTGCCAGGTTTTGACCATGCTGGTATCGCTACACAATCTGTTGTTGAGAAGCAATTGGCTAAGCAGAATGTTTCCAGACATGACTTGGGCCGTGAGGAATTCATCAAGAAGGTCTGGGAGTGGAAAGATGTCTACCATGACAAGATCAAGACTCAATTCCAGAGTTTAGGTGCATCGTATGATTGGACTAGAGAAGCATTCACTTTGAGTGATGAACTTTCTGAATCTGTTATCGAGGCTTTTGTCAGATTGCACCGCGAGGGTACCATTTACAGAGCTTCCAGATTGATCAACTGGTCCGTTAAGCTGAACACTGCTTTGTCTAACTTGGAAGTTGACAACAAGGATGTCAAGGGTAGAACCTTGCTTTCTGTACCTGGTTATGATGAAAAGATTGAGTTTGGTGTTTTGACTTCCTTTGCCTACCCAATTGAGAACTCTGACGAGAAGATTGTTGTTGCAACAACTCGTCCAGAGACCTTGTTTGGTGACACTGGTATTGCCGTCCACCCAGATGATCCAAGATACAAGCATTTACACGGTAAGTTTGCCCAGCATCCATTCCTTGACAGAAAGATTCCAATCATCACTGATTCCGAAGCTGTTGACATGGAGTTTGGTACTGGTGCTGTTAAAATCACTCCTGCTCACGACAACAACGATTACATGACTGGTAAGCGTGCCAACTTGGACTTCATCAACATTTTGACTGATGATGGTAAGTTGAACGAGAACTGTGGTGAATGGGCTGGTATCAAGAGATTTGATGCCAGAGCCAAAGTTATCGACGCTTTGAAGCAGAAGGGCCTCTTTATTGAGCAGCATGAGAATGAGATGGCGATTCCAATTTGTTCGAGATCTGGTGATGTTATTGAGCCATTGATGAAGCCACAATGGTGGGTTGCCCAAAAAGACATGGCAGCTGATGCCATTGCAGCTGTTAGAAACGGTGATATCACCATCAATCCAAAGTCTTCTGAGGATGAGTACTTCCGTTGGTTGGAAAATATTCAGGATTGGTGTATTTCCCGTCAATTGTGGTGGGGTCACAGATGTCCTGTGTACTTTGTTGAGATTGAGGGTGAGTCCAACGACAGAATGGATGGTGAGTACTGGGTCTCTGGTAGAAACTTGTCTGAGGCTGAGGAGCAAGCTGAATTGAAGTTTGCTGGTAAGAAGTACACTTTGCACCAAGATGAAGATGTCTTGGATACTTGGTTCTCGTCTGGCTTGTGGCCAATCTCCACTCTTGGATGGCCAAAGCAGACTGCTGACTTGAGCAAGTTTGCACCATGGTCGATGTTGGAAACCGGTTGGGACATTTTGTTCTTCTGGGTTTCGAGAATGATTTTGATGGGTATCAAGATGACTGGTGAGGTCCCATTCAAGGAAGTTTTCTGTCACTCTTTGGTCCGTGATGCTCAAGGTAGAAAGATGTCCAAGTCCCTTGGTAATGTTGTTGACCCAACTGATGTTATCAACGGTATCTCTTTGGAGAACCTACATCAGCAATTGTTGAACGGTAACTTGGCTCAGGCCGAGATTGTGAAGGCTAAAGAAGGCCAAAAGGAGTCTTATCCAAACGGTATCCCACAGTGTGGTACTGATGCCTTGAGATTTGCTCTCTGTGCTTACACCACTGGTGGCCGTGACATCAACTTGGACATTCTACGTGTTGAAGGTTACAGAAAGTTTGGTAACAAGATTTACCAGGCTACCAAGTTTGCATTGATGCGTCTCGGTGATGACTACGTTCCACCAGCCACAGAGACTGCCTCTGGAGAAGAAGCTTTGGTCGAGAAGTGGATTTTGCACAGATACAACGAGACGGCCAAGACCGTCAACCAAAGTTTGGACAAGCGTGAATTCCTTCAGGCAACCTCTGCTATCTATGAGTACTGGTACCAATTATGTGATGTTTACATTGAGAACTCCAAGTTCTTGATCTTGGAGGGTTCTGAGAAGGAGCGCAAGTCTGCCAGAGACACCTTGTACACTACAATTGAAGGTGCTCTGAAGTTGATCCACCCGTTCATGCCATTTATTTCTGAAGAAATGTGGCAAAGACTGCCAAAGCGTGCCACAGAAACATCTCCAACTATCATGAAGGCAAGATACCCAGAGTTCAAACAAGAATTCCACAGACCACAGGACGCTGAGGACTATGAATCGATTTTGGAGATCACTAAGGAGGCTCGTTCTTTGTTGTCGCAGTACAGCATCTTGAAGAATGGTAAAGTGTTTGTGGAGGTGACCGATGAAGCCAAGTTTACCACTGTTGGTTCGCAAAAGGAATCTATTGTGTCTTTGATCAAGGCCATTGACACTATTGAGGTTGTGAATTCAGCCTCTGAAGTTCCAGAAGGTGTCGTTTTGCAAGCCGTTTCGCCAGGTATCAACGTTCACTTGTTGGTTAAGGGTCATGTTGATATTGATGCTGAAATTGTCAAGGCTCAAAAGAAGTTGGACAAGTCCAAGAGATCCAAAGAAGCCATTGAGAAGACTATCGACAGCAAGGATTACGCTTCAAAGGCCTCCAAGGAGGCCCAAGAGCAGAATCTCGACCGCTTAAACAATGCTGCTGCTGAAATTGAGGGGTTTGAGGCCACCATTGCCAACCTTGAGCGTTTGAAATTGTGAATAGTTTATTACTAGAGTACATATTAATTAATACATTAAAATTGTTTTATACTATTATATTTTCCAGATGAAATCCTTCTCAACCTTGGTCTGGATTGCCTTTCTAAAGACTTGATGTATTTTTCCAGCCTCAGAGGCAGCTATATCAAGAACTTGAAACAGCTGGTTCTCCGTGAATGTTCCTATGCTATCACTTAATAGCATCTGATTACTTGCCTTCCCATTCTTGACTTCGTAGGAAACAACATGTGAGCTTAGGGAATGGTAGAGTTGATCTTTGGTTGGTGAGGTGATGATTTCCCCGTCTGAGGTTATGGAAAAGGCAGCTGAAGCAAATGAGGCATTGAGTGCAATGTTGGCATCTACAAGTGCCAGATAGGAGCCATTGATAATAGCGGCGGTTTCGTTCGAGGTGTATTCTTCTCCTTCACCAGATTCGAGCACCTGGGCAGTGATTTGAATCATTTGTCTAGGATAAAGACTTCCAATGATAACTGGATACAACGAAGCCTTGACCTTGTCTTCAATTAGTCGTTCTCTAGTGTCAGAAAGCGCAACATCTGCTCTAACAAGCAGTTCAATCACTGCAGTCGTGGGGAGTTCTTGTCTAACTTTCGCCTCTATTGGTCCCGAAACAGACACAATAACCTTGGTATCGCCGTAGTGAACTGTCGCTGAACCATCAGCTCTGTTTAAGACGCTAGTTTCCGCAGTGATATCGCTCATAGTATCAACTGTTAGAGAGAATTGTGTAACTAATGCTAATATACTTTACGTTACCAAAGTTTTTTTTCTTCCTCTCGTTGTTCGTGCCGGTTACCCGCCACAGATTTCGGGAAGCATTTTTTTTTGTGTTTGGTGATTAGAGCCAAAGAGAAGTTTGGCTGGGTGGCGCGAGAGGAGGCGAAAGTGATGAAGAGCGAACAATGGAGATCAGACAAACAGACACTGATGGCGACCATCTGCGAAAAGGCTCCCACGTCTCACCGTTTCTTGCTGCGATTGCGGGATCAGTTTCAGGATTGACTGCAAGGTATGTGTGAAATTGCATTTATTCAAGGACTGGACTGGACTGGACAGACGACTAACGTTGTGGCTTGAAGAATGGTGACCGCACCGTTGGATGTGGTGAAGATTAGGCTGCAGTTACAAGTGTCAGAACACAAGTACAAGGGGATCATTCAGACGATGAGGACAGTGGTCCGGGAAGAATCCGTCCGTGCTCTGTGGAAAGGAAATGTCCCAGCCTGTGCGATGTACGTGATATATGGAGGTGTGCAGTTCTCAAGTTACAGCTTTTATAACAAGGAGATGACTGAAATCCTGACCAAGTTCGATCTGAGCATGAGTCCAGCCACTCACTCTTTTTTCCTTGGATCCCTTGCCGGATGCACAAGCACTTTTGTGTCATATCCCTGTGATCTACTCCGAACACGGTTCATCAATGAGACTCATAAGTTTAGTAAAGTGGCATCGACAGTGGCTGGTATTTTCCGGAAAGAGGGCCCGCTTGCCATGTTTAAGGGCTTACAGCCAGCTTTGGTCTCGATTTCCACATACACCGGCCTCATGTTTTGGTGCTATGAGTCTGTGAGGATCATATCCTCCAAAATAGAGATTCACCCATCTGTGGTTGATCCAATATCTGGTTTCATTGCCGGGACATTCGCCAAAACCGTTGTCTTCCCATTGGATGTGGTACGCAAGCGGTCTCAGGTGAATCTAGGCCACAATCCAAACTTCTTGATTACTACCGCAAATATCGTTGAAAAGGAAGGAGTAAGAGGTCTCTATAAAGGGTTTTTTGTGTCGCTGGTTAAGAACGCGCCAACAACGGCGATTTCTCTTTGGACATATCAAAGCTTCTTGAGGGTTTGCTTGGGCTAAAAGTTAATCAACAAACAAATTGTTGCACCTCCATAGCGATACGGCTGTACCGTACAATAAATGTCGTCAATGCATCCACTCTCTTTTCACACATAGACTCTAGGCTCAAGAAGGAGAAGAATGATCCAACTCTCGTCAACCCTGAGTTGCAGATTCACCACTAATTTTCTCACATCACCTTTTAGTTATGTGGGGCAAACTAAATTTTATAAGTCCTCTCGGTGGCCAAGTTGGTTTAAGGCGCCAGACTGTAATGGAAAAGTTGTTATCTGGACATCGGGCGTTCGAATCGCCCCCGAGAGATTTTTTATTCACTTTTTAATATTCAATTCCGCATCCCAGCTGATCGGTCGATCGATTAATTGATGATGGTGTCCGAACAAGATACCCAAGTCTCATTTTTATCAGGATTCCGTTAACTGCAGGCGGGATTGCAATTGGTTTTCGTTAAAGAAGCCTTTTCCAGATATTGTGGCTTAGATAAATTCGACTATGGCTCTATATTACATATAAAAAACACTTTACTAACAACACAACCACCCTTGTATTACCATCTCAGACCTGATATATCATAGATCATATCAGAACACACAAGGTTTCGCATCATAATCATTATGACCAGAAGTCAGCAATTCCTCCAACTAAACGATGGCACTCAAGTGCCACTCCCAGCCTATGGTGTCGGTACTAAATGGCAACACCTAAAGAAAGGTAGGGGTCAAGATGTCCAAGAGACCTTAGACGACAACCTTGTAGATGCGGTTTCTCGTGCTATCAAACTGGGCTTCAGACACATCGACACTGCTGAAGTGTACACCACTGGCCCTGAAGTCGGCGAAGGTATCAAAAGATCTGGTATCAAGAGAGAAGATATCTTCATCACAGGGAAGTACGATGCTGGGTTTAGATTCAATGGTGCTGTTCATCCTTCTCGGTCTCAGAACACTTATGACTCTGTGTTGGTTTGTTTGAAGGAACTGAGTACCGATTATATTGATCTGTTCCTCCTGCACCATCAATGGATCGACTTGGAATTGAGTCATGGTAATACAATCGAAAAGGCTTGGGCAGACTTGGAAAGGGCCTACGAGGAGGGAAAAGTGAAGAATATTGGATTGTCCAACTTTGACAGAAAGCATATCGAAAGAGTTCTCAAGGTGGCCAAGGTCAAGCCACAGGTCTTGCAGGTTGAGTTCCATCCATATCTGTACGACCAGTCTCCAAAGATCCTTGAATTTGCTAAGGAACATAGCATCCTGGTTGAGGCATATGGTCCACTATCTCCAATCTTTAGAAGTTCACATGAAGCTCCACTTTCCCCAGTTCTTCAGAAGCTGAGTGAGAAATATGGTAAGACTGATGCTCAGATCTTGCTGAGATGGGTTTATCAAAACGGAGTCTTGCCAATCACTACGAGCTCTAAGGATGATAGAATAGTCGATGCATTGGAAGCGTTCAATGATGAGTGGAGCTTGACTGACGAGGATGTTGCGTTGATCACTGAGACCGGTTCTAAGTTCAAATTCAGAGGTTTCTTTCCAGAATTTGACAAGATACTGGTTGATGACAACGCTACCTCGATCTAATGTCAAGTATTGCGTTGGTAACCAAAGAAAGATATGTATGTATAGCGATTCAAAGGGTGTTGCAGTATATCTATGTCCATCTATCCAACCTGTAAGTCATCCACCGCGGCCACATGTATGCTATGATCGTCGTCCTCGTCTCCAGTCTTCTGCAAAGCGAGGAGGTCTTCTTGAGATGTGAATCTACTCAAATCATTTCTGCTATCACTGATGACACCAAGCTCGAGATTTTCGTCATCAGGAATAGAAGCCCTTAATTCTTCATACCTTGCCTTCTTTCTCTTCTCAAGAACCCTCTTGTGGTAGACAACAGACAGTATCACTGCTAATCCTGATCCCAGGACATTACACATAATGTCTCTGACGTCAAAATCTCTATAAGGCAACAGCCCTTGCAAGAACTCAGATCCCACACCTGCGCTCAGTGTGCATATCAGAATCGTTAGTCGCGTTATCATTCTAGTACTGGATGATTCAAAGAGCCAGTAAAACAAAGATGTGAGGATGAAGAAAGTCACAAAGTGTATGATCTTATCATTCGGGAGAGTGATGTCTGCAAAGCCTAGGTATGCTGCCACAACAATGGTCAATATAAACGCCACAAGAACGGTTTTCCTTATTCTCATTTGTCGACCCCCTGTTGTTGTTGTTGTTGTTTGCGTGCTGGCTGGCTGTGTTTTGTTTGTATTCCTTTTTGTATACGGATTCTGAGTGCCTACAGTTCGAGTCTCCACCAGGGCGTTTATGGTGTCTTTTATAATATAGATATATAGAGGTCATTTACAGAGCACACCAAGAAGAAAAGGTGTTACACTTTCCTTTATTGTAATACATATATACACGAGTATCTCCCCCAGACATCATTACTGAACCACCACCTTATCTCAACTTGATGTAAGATCTATGCAACATGGCCTGCTTATGCATCATTGTTCTCTTTTCGTAACCAGAGGACTTCCCACCATAGGCGGCGACAATTTCCTCTCCCAGCCTCACACTAAACTCTCTGCTCTTTCTCTTATCACTTCCTTCAACAATCCATTGCCATGCTCTTCTATTTCTTTGTCTCTCATTCAGTGGCTGAGGCACAACCAAGTTCTTTGCAATCCTGGTTTTGTACGTCTTCAGCTGCATCAATGGACCCATTTTATCCAGAGTCTCCTTCAACACCTCAATCGGGTCCTTGCGAAGTTGCAACTTGACAATGTACAAGGCACGAGCCATTGTCTTCTCAGCAGTGGCTTTCTTACCATCCTTCATAATCATATTGGTGCAGTGCTGAACCACTGGGTCGTGTTTCTGTGGGATTGGGACCCCTTCGAGCGACTCCAGCTTACCACGCTGTTCAGGTGATGGTTCAAACTCTGACTTGGCCAGTCTTTCAACAGAAGATTCTCCATATTGTGGAACTCCCTCAGTCTGGAAACGGGTGCGCAACTCGCGCACAGCGTGCAACCATGCTTCAGCCTCATCACCACTAATGTTACTCGCCAGAGACGAGGACTCGTCTAGTGGTGTGGTAGCAGCGTTGCCGTTGTTATTTTGGGTACTCTGGAACCTACCAAAAAATGGAGCAGTGTGCTTTGGCACAGCGGATCTCAGTGGCTGCAACAGAACCCTTGAAAGTGTTGTCGTCTTAAACATCTCTCTGTCCCTCTGTATCTCTCTCTTCCTCTGTGTGTGTGTGTGACACCGGTTATCTTGTTTCTGTGTTGAGTGAAAAAATTTTGACAACACAAGCAAAAAAACAACCAACCAAGAAACACCCGTACACCACTATCATTTAAGAGGAACTGAAGAAGGCTAAAACAGTAATACACAGTTAAAAACACACCAACGGTGGCGTTGCTGCAGACAGAGAGAGACATAAGAAGGGAAATGGCACAAGATATAAGCGACACTGTTGTGATACTGCAGAAAGCTGTACAGGATAATGAATGTACTCAGAGATGGCCTGAACAACTCCCGCTGATCACCGCTCTGATCCACAACATCATCACATTGACGTACAACACGGCCACTGAGAAGGAGGTTGTACCTGATCCACTCAATCCAAGTCGAAAGACGACAATGGGGCAGCTAGCCGACGATTTATGCATGTTGCTGAGATCCAACTTTAGCCAATCGCCCCCCTTCACTGTTGTGAGATTGATAGAGCTGCTGTCTGAACCAATGAGGTGGTGTTCCACAGCAGAGAAGTTTGTACGAGCATTGCAAAACATTTTATACGTGGAGGCTACTGTGGATGATTTCAAAGATATTGATTCTGCTGCTGCTGTTGTGAAAGTGCCCACAGCATCATCTTCTCAATGCGACGAGGTTCACAAGAATGGGAGCGTCGTGCAAGGCGTCGCTGTTGGTGATGAGATTGTGATGCTTTCCAAGATCGACTGGCTCACAGAAGATCAGACGCGCGAAGTGACGAGTGAAGCTTATCTTCTTGAGACAGCTGAGGTGTACGTGGAAGAGGACGATGGTGATTACGATCCAGATCATTCTGCAGATGCCTGTGATGGTGATGGTGGTGGCGGTGGTGAAGAGGAGGAGGAGGAGGAGGAGGAGGAAAATGTCACAGAAGAGGAAGAGGACGAGGAAGAAGAAGATGATGATGAGATAATAAGGAAAAGAAAGAATGATATTGCAAAGGCAATCGTGGAAGAATCTCCTGAGAAGAAGTTCAAGACTGACATTGCTGGAGTAGAAGACGACGAGGAAACAGCTGAGAATGTCCCTACAGACCCAGTTGAGCAAGAGCAAGAGGACAACGACCAACAAACAAACATGGATACGGCTAACAATAACTCCGAAGGCGACCAGATGCAGGTAGATTGAGGCATATTTACGGACTACAAACTGGTGTTCTTCTAGTTTTTATGTATTCATAAGCATGTCTTAGTCTTATATACAACTCGTGTCGAAACAAAAAAAATAAAACAAACATAACATAGACAATGCATTTCAAGGAATACTCATCGTAAATTCCTCATCACAAAACAACTTCTCTTCCATCCCATCCTGCTCCCACCATCACCACTCCCCTGAAAATTAAACCCTTCTCTCTAATGTAGAACCAGATTACCATCTCATCATGGAAGTGTCGGCTCTGATTCTGGCGTAGTCCAACAAAGACTCGATTTGACCAGTACCAGAAATGGCGACGTCTTGGTCCCATAGCTTCTCGCCGGCCCACTTCTTGATGGCAGCAGCGTCAACCTTCTCGATTTGGGCAAAGATCTCATCGGCAGAGGCTCTTCTACCGTGACCCAAAACCTTAGCAGCAATGTCATCGGCAACGGCCAATGGAGATGACAAGTCAAATAGAACCTTGTTCTTCAATAGCTGTTTACCACGGGAAACCTCAGTGTCAGTGATGGAAATGGACAATCTGTTGTACTCCTTTAGGGCAAAGTGAACAAAGTCATCAATTTGGTGAATGTTGGAGATCTCAGCTTGGAAACCAAACAAACCAGCATCTCTGTAGGATAGAGAGAAGTGGTTGAAAGTGTCAGCAATGTGATGCTCGTTAGTGATGTTGGCCAACTTGACACCAATGTTTCTGGAGGATGGCTCATAGTAGTTGTAAGAACCAAAGATGGATGCAGCAACTTGCGCAACGTAGTAGTTTGGAGAGTTCAAAGCCTCACCCTCGTGAGCAATGGAGATCCAGGCCTTTGACAATGTGTCATCTCTCATTCTGATCTCAGAACCAAGGAATTGTGGCTTGGCAATGACTGGGGCCTCACCGGTAGGGACCTTCAAGGCCTTCTCAACCAACTCGACAATCTCATCATGGACAACATCACCAGAGGCAACAACAACAGCGTTAGAAGAGACATAGTTCTTCTTGTGGAATGCCTCCAAGTCAGTAGCGACCAGCTCAGAAATGGACTCAACGGTACCTCTGGTTGGTAGGGCCAAGGAGCTGTTCTGGAAAGCAGTAGCATGAACGTGCTCCAAAACCTTACCAGCGTGGTTAGAGGTCTCAAAGGCCTCAACTTGAGCTAGAACAGCAGCTCTCTGTTTCAAGACAGCAGCCTCGTTCAATTGCAAGGAGGCAACGTTCTTGTTTAACAAGTCAAGGGCTTGTGGCAACGACTTCTTCAAGCCTTGGGTGTAAACACCAGAGTAGTCTCTGGCAGTCTTTGAGCCAACAGTCAAACCAGCCTTAGCAGCTTCAATATTGAAGGAACCAGCAAGGGATTGGTTCAAAAGGTTGGACACACCATTGTTCCAAACGTTCTCAGCAGTGGAACCAGCACCATAGTACAAACCAAGAGTCGAGGACTTGGCCAATGGGTTGGCCTCGGTGGCAATCGTGACACCGTTCGCAAGTGAGGTGTATTGAGTCTTGCTGTTCGCAGTGGCGAATGAGCGCTTGAATGAGGACTGGGTGGCGGCTCTGAGCATTTCTAAGTGCGGGCGGTCTCGGTCTGTTAGTGGTGTGTTTAGGAGTTGAGATGATTGATTTACATTTTGAGATCTTCTTCATTTTTTTTCTCCCATTGGCCTTGTTTTTTTTTGGGACTCGCTTCAGCCAATGAAAAGCGGACAATTGGAAAAATAAACAAATGCCGTAAATAGTTGGCAGAATTTTTAAAAAAGAAAAAAACAAGAGTTCATCGGTAGGGGACACACCATTGTAAACGATGAATTTTTTTTTGTTTTCCTTCGCTTTAGCGTTGGCTCTAACTTCTACTTTGAAAGCTGTGGGTCTGTATTTTCATCAACACACATTATCTGCCATGTTGAGATCGTCACCACTCGCACAGATAACGAGTAAGAGATTCTTGTCTTTGAAACCAAAGTTCTCACTTAAGCCGAATTTTGCAAAGTACAAGTTCATTGCACAACCTCCTGGAAATATAGTGGGAACAGTCAACGATGCGACTCCACAACCTGAATCTGATCATTTCCATGGCTCGTACCATTGGTCCTACGAGCGTATGCTAGCGATAACATTGGTTCCACTAACGATGACTCCGTTTGTGACACCATCAATCGACCTGCCGTTGGTGGATGCCCTAATGTGCTCAACGATATTACTCCATGGACATATGGGGTTTCAGTCATGTATCATTGATTACATTCCAAAAAGAGTCTATGGAATATGGCATACATATGCAATGAGACTGCTAACATTCGGAACTGTTGTTGCCAGTTATGGCGTCTACGTGATGGAGACCGAGGATGAAGGGCTGGCGAATGTCGTTAGGAAGTGCTGGGAGTACGTTGAGCCTCCTATCAACTACGACCCAACCAAGTACTACTTGTAAAAAGCAGTCACCGAGCTACTGAGCCAACGCCAACGTCACCGAGCCACATTGCATATGTTTTATAGTTAATTTCTGTCTTTTATTGAGTTGTATGTGTATTCAGTTGTTCTTTTAAACAGTTGGAGCGTGTGGCATAGGTGTGTCCGGAACAGAGATGTAACTGTTCTCATTGTTCACCACAGCTGCAAATACAATGAAGAAGCCCACAAATGTAGCGAGAAGACCCAACACGCCACCAGCCTTAATAGCAGCCACCTTACCAGTAAAGTTCCCTATTGCCAGACACATCAGAAAGACCCAAACCAAAAGGAATAGGAAGAAGAATGGCCAAGTGGCCTTGAATGTACACAACCACATCAAGAACGCAAAAATCACCCAAGCTGTCAAGAAGAATCCCATGGCGTTTCCAAACTCCTCGGTAGTTTCATAACTGGAGACAATACCCCAGACATCCCCCAAGATGAACGCATATGACATCCAGAACCCACCAAATGCACCTAAAGCAGTTGCTGCAAAAGTGTTCTCAATAACCAAACACCACAAACCTGCAATGCTCTCCAAAACCCCTCCAAGAACCAATGCTGCACCAGCCATCATATTCTGGTTCTTCACATGGCGAGCCTGAACATGGACCATTGATACGACAAAGCAACAGATACAGAACCCAGCTAAACCCAGTGGAACAGGGTTACCCATTGGACGCGTTGGAACCTTGTGAAGACCAGGGTTCAATGAACCAACAAATGCATTTTCTAGCTCTGTGCGCTTGAAGGCTTGGTGCCCGAGGTATATGATGTCTCCATTGGTAGAGGTTCTGATCTCCATTAGTTGGTGATCTGGTAGTGCCGAGCCATGTTGGTTGTTGTATTGGGATGGCCCCTCTTGCTCTTGTGAAGCTATGGATTGTGGGTATTCTTCACCTTTTTCAAGGTCTAGTTGTTGAGCTTGCATCTCAACCTATCTGATTTAATAGTTCTATCTGAATACAAGAGGTGATCCCAATCCTTAGTGGGGAATCCACCTCAATTTATATAATTACCACTATCCCAACCTGTTGAACATAGGGCCTTTGAAATATGTGAATGCCCAGACAAGCTGATTTCTGTGTCTTGTATTGTAATTAACTAATTCTAGCCCTCTCTTCACTCTTGATCGGACTACGACATATTTCTTTAAATGTGTATATACTGATTGGAGGAGAAAAAAAAACAGTGGTGGAGCATCCGATCTACTTAGTGATCCAACTAGGATCTATGTATTCTGATACTCAAGCCACACTTGGACACTCTGGCTTTTGATGGATTTCTTCTGTCTCCCAGCCCTACATGGGGCTGTCTGTTCCGCCTCATGACCTTGCCTGGCCTGGCCTGGCTCAGTATGTACGACAGACACCCCTAGCCGAACTTCAAACGCCGTTAGTCGCATTAGTTTGTCACTGCCTCGCCAGCCAATCGGGGCATAGGAAGACCTCTAGTGCAGTGGGGGAGAGGCGGGGCTGTAGACTGTAGATAAGTAGCTCGGTAGAACTATCCGAGCTTCCTCAATATACCAGCTTTCCTTCCACCTTTCAGTTTTGATTCACACGCACTTTTTAGCCATTCGGGAAGGTTGGACCCTTTCCTTTCAGCCTTGCAAACTGGTGGTAGACTACGGGTAAAGAGATTTACTCCGAGAGCACTCAGCACTCTTCTATTGCTCAGAGACATCTAGATGCAGTTCCTTGTTTTAAAATGACCAATCGTTCGATCAATCGATCGATTAAATGGACTTCGGGGTTGCATCACCAAGAGAACTTTTTTCTATGGGGTGGTTGCCAAGAGAACTGTTTTTTTTTTTTTTTTTTTTCATTATTGCCCCGATACGATCTCGCAAGCAAACAAGCGATGAGATCGCCTCCTAGATGGACCCCTACTTGGTTGAGAGAATAACATAAGACTGGAATACGTGTGTGTTAGTATTTTTTCTTCATCTGAGAGAGCAGGTCTGGTTTCCTTCCTCTGATTACTCACGTTAACAAACAATGTGTTGAGAGCTTCCTGGTGGATGGTGGGGATACTTCACAATGTTTGTTGGCAACAACTCTCATTCAGAACTAAAAATTGTGGCTTATAGGAACAGGCTTCTAGAGGGGTGTGTTCATTAAAGCCATTATACACAACACATATATATATATATATATATATATCACAATGCACCAAGGTAGTCCTCTTTTATACTTCCAATGGCATAAATGGAGTTGACATCTGCTCTGGTACCAACGATTTTCAATCTGACTCTACTTCCCTTTTCGATAATCTGATCATCAGACTGATATGCAGGCGGGTTCGCTGTTGGATTGAATGACATATCTGAAGGGATTAAATGGGTTGAAACAAACACAGACAGCGGGCCCACGTCAACAAAGAACCCCAACTTACTGACTGAATTCACGACACCATCAACAACTTCACCTTTGAATGGCTTCCATACCACAGCACGGTACTTCACCTCGAACTCGGCAGAGCCGTCACTAGGAATAATCTTACCCTTTCCAATGTCAATGCTCATACAGTCCAGCACGCACATAATGTAGCCAAACTTACCTGTACACGAACCTTCCACCTCGTTCAAAAGCTTTGTCCTCAAAAATTGATTCATCTGTGGGCCGAAAAAGGAAGGATGTAGCGTCAGTGTAAGCGAAAGGTCTTTCAGGAAGAACATTTTGTGTAATAACTTGTGCAATGGGGCAATGTGCAATGTGTAGAAGTCAAAGGTAGTAATTAAAGGCGCCAGTGAAGTTGATCTTCTCTTCAAAGGGAACTGTCACCGGATGTTTATTCGTTGGTTGGTTAGTTATTGTTTTTGCCAGCTTTCAATGGCTGTCGCTGTTTAGTAACTTCGACTTCTCTTGTTTATGTTTATGTTTTTGTTTTTGTTGATTAGATTTTTCTTTCGCGAAACTGGTGATAGTTTTTTTTCGAAGTGGGAAACTGTGTTCCAGCACAAAGCGTGAGACGGGCGGAAGGTATGGCTAATGCAGGCTTCAACAACACAGAAGCACGATGAACAAGCCGCGACGAAGATGATGATAATAGTGATGATGTACTTTATGAATCACATACTGCTACTGCTGCAGAGTGCAAAAGGCCAATCCCAAATGCTCATCTGATTAGAATCAATACTCTGGTAGGGACACACTCGTATATATAATGTTAAAGTGGTTTAACCTCTCTCTTTCAGAATTAACAATTCATGTTGGCTATTGATCATTCGATTGTGTACAGAGTACCAATTTGATTCAGAATAGTAATAAGAAAGCAGAATGTATGAGCATTGCTATAAACTTATTTGTAAAAATCATCAGATTGATGATATAATAGCTTTTTGTGTTTGTGTTCTGTTTTTTTTTTTTTTTGAGTAGGTTGGTTTTCATTAATTGTAACAACAACAGCCATTAACAACTTCTCCAATAGTGTTAAAATCAAACATCGTGATGGGCTCCTTCCGTTTC